>FIZV01062039.1:0-11206 GCA_900050545.1 Trionymus perrisii | reverse complement strand
CTCGGGAATTTGGGCTTCGGGGAAATTAACTTTCGGGGAAATGTCCATTCGGGATATTATCCCTTCGGGAAATTGGATTCGGGGAAATGTCCTAGAATCGCTTATGAGTGGAGATACGTGGTTCGAAAAAACGTAAATTATGAAGATTTGGCATCAATTTTCGGACATAAGCAGTTTATAAGACGATGTGTTCACACATAATCCAACAAATGACGCAAAAAAGTCATTTTTGAAAAAAAGTGGAGTTACAAAGTTTTCATGTTAGGGCGACGACATATATAAAAAAAACTCAATTCATCGAGAGAAAAAAATAAATTTTTCAGATTTTTTTTTTTTTTAGAAAGCTTTCCATTTTTGAGGAAAACGTTTACATTAGAAACAAAAAACTGAATTCTTTGAGGAAAAAATTCCCCTTCTCGAGGAACAATTTTTTTTATATCTGTAGAAAGAAAGTAATTTGGGGGGGGAGGTAAAATTTTTTAAAATTTTTTTGCGTGAAATCTGTTGAAAGAAATCTCAATTCTTTGAGAAAAAAAAGTTTTTCGAAGCAATCTCAATTGCTTGAGAAAAATTTCAATTTTTTAGAGAAAAAAATCTAATTTTTTGAAAAAAAAAAAAAAAAAAAACGAAAAAATCTGTCTAAAATTTTTTTTCTTGAAGAAACTTCTTTTCAAAAAATCATTTTGACAATTTTTTTAAGCAAAAAAAAGTTTTCTTGAAGTATCATTTTAACAAATCGTTAACAAAAAAAAATCCTCATTCTTAAAAAAAAAATAAAAATCAGGTTAAAAAATCGCCTAACAAAAAAATATTTTTAGCAAAAGAAATCATTAAAAAAAAAGTCATTATCATGCTTCTAAAAAAATTATGCTGACAACAAAAATCATGATGAGAAATTCTCTTCAAATATAGGTATTAGGTACCTACTTTTTGAAGATAGAAAAAATCTTGCTAAACAAAATTGATTTGAAAAAGAGATCTTTTTAAATTATCCGTCTGAAGAAAATACACTGAAAAAAATTCTCTTCATATCTCTTTCCGAAAAAAAAATGCAGGTTGAAAAAATAGTTCATGACAAAAGAAGCCCACAATTAAAAATTCTCTTCAAATGTATTTTTAGCTAAATACATCCTTCTAAAAAATAATTTCGAAAAAATTTTTTTCATTCTTGTAGGTAGGTATAAAAATTATTTCCATAAAAAACCTGGATAAAAAATGCTCTTCAAGTAATTTTTGAAGAAAAAAATAATTTTTAGAAATTTTCTCAACAAAAATAAACAAAAAAAAGTTTTTGATAAAAAAGAGCTGGGTACAACAAGAGAGAACTTTTTAAAAAAGGCTTTTAAGCCTCGGAGGAAATTAACGATAAACTTTATTAAATTTTCATACTTACGAACACGATCTTCTTGCCTGAGTTTTATGTAATGAAATTTCAAGGAATTTACCGCAGTAACCTAAAACCTATACACAGGAAATAGAAGCGATGAATAGCGATTTTTTTCGTTGATGTAATTTTTTTCCTTTTAGAGAATGAAAATTTTTCTTGGAAGCACTATTTTGGCAAAAAGATTTTTTCAGAATGGGATTTTCTCAATTGAAGGGTTTTTGCTGTAAGAATCACGAGATTTCCCCAGAGAAGTTTTTCAACATGATTTCTTCCTCCAGCATAGAAACCAATACCTGTACTTTATCTCGGCTGAAGTGATAAAAACCCAAAATAGATATATTTTTTCCAAGTAATTTTTCACTTATACAAAACACGAAAAATCGAACATACTAACCACATGGTTTTTCTTCCCAAACGAGAGAAATTATACATCGGTTCTATTGTCTAAAAGCTCATTTCGATTGTTTATATTTTTCGCTTGAAATTATAGCCTACGAGATCGATGTCAAACATGGTATTGTCAATCTACCCGCTTAGGCTATGTTTAATTATCAATTAACGTTTTGTTGTATGAATTGATCTTTAAGAAGCTGTCAAAATTTGACGCGTCAAATCGTTCGGTTGCGGTAATTTTTTTATTTAATTCGGCATATAATTATAATTAGCCTGTATGTTATGATGGGCATTAATTATGTGTAGCAGGTGCTCTGCCCGATTATCAGAGAAATTTTCAAGTTGTCTGTTTGGTTATTAGTACGATACCTTATGTGTACATACACATACCTACGCGCGCAGTTCGAGGCGCGATTCATTTAAATATGCAAGAAATCAGGAATACGTATGCGTTCGAGTATGATTTCCATGGCTTGTTATAATTGATGTAGTCGGCCATATAAACGAATATATATGGTTGCGCTTTTTGTTGTGGTCTGGTTTGGTATTTGCCAAACATCTTATGCCTTGTAGTCCCCGATGGTAATGTTTTCCGTTATGTTAACGCTTCAAAATACACCAGGCGAGATATTTAACTGACTAGTATCTTCTTATTACGTATTTGTTTTGATTACTCTTTGAAATGTGTTAGATAGATGCAAAGGCGAAGAATTTTTTAAGTCATGGTTAGCGCCATTATGGATGGTATTTTATAAAACGCCTTCTCATACGCGTTATTATTTTGTATATTAGATGTATAGTTATAATGAGAGGCTTTTTTGAGAGAGAAAAAAAGAGAAGGAATTTTCGACGATTGCGATGATATTCCCAAGTCCAATATTTAGACCTATACGTACTACATCTTTTCCTTGTTCATATAGACTGTAGAGAAATGTATTCTAATTAGATTTAATGGCTTTTGCCACCGTCAGGGGCATGACAAACCAATTTTACGAGGGGGAATTTTGAAAATTCCTGCTGCAAAATCATAAATTTTCCAATAAAGCTCTAAAAATTTAACGATGTACATTTTCAAAAAATTTTGAAAGGCCAATTCGTAAAGTCTGATGGAATTTTAAAATCTGACAAAGGTTGTAAATTTTCAAAATTTTCAACATTTGATGAAAAGTTTAAAATTTAAGTGGTTCTTAACGTTTTGATCAAATTTATCAACTTTTATATTTTGTATATCATTAAAAATTATTTGAAATGGAAAATTTCTATAAATTCTAAAAATTTGATAAATTCTCAAAGTTTGATGAATTTTTGCAATTTTAAGTTATCAAAGTTTGATGAAATCCCGGAATTTCTTCATTTTAAAATTTTAATGAATCGTTTATTAATAAGTCAAAATTCTACTGAATTTCCAAAAATTTGAAACGGTTAATTTTTCATGTGATCATCAAAATTTGTTCAAAATTTGAAATTTGAAAAATTTCCAACATTTTATAAATTGATACGGTATTTTAAATTTCTTGATTTATTAAATCTATAAATTTTTGCAAATTTTCAATTTTAACAAATTTTTGAAGTTTATTTATTTTTTGTAATTTTTAAAATATTGTTAACCGTTCAAAATTAGTAGACTTGGTATTAAGTACCTTATGTTTCGATGAATGCGGCTTTTAAAACTGATTGAAATTCAAAAATAATCAACTTTTAAATTTTCATCAAATTTTGAAAATTTTTTGTATTTTAAAAGTTGAATTGGTACTTTTTTCATAAGTATCATGTTGAAGATTTAATAAATTTAAAAAGGCTCAAACTTAAAAGTATAATTATCAAATATAGGGCATCTTACAAATTTTAAATTGAATTTTTTAAAAACGAACAGATCATGAATTTTTATCAAACAAATACAAGACTTTGATAATGAAAAGAATTTCTTAAACTTCGAAAATTTAATAAATCTTAAAAATTACCAAAACTTCAATCTTCATCAAATTTTGAATTCTTACCAAAATTAAGCTTCGAAGATTGATTAAAATTTGAAAGGTGACATAATTATTTCGAATTTTCATGTAAATTTGAAAGGTAGTTAAGTTCTTAAATACCACCAAATTTTATAATTTTAATCGAAATAGTGTTGAAAATTTCTCAAATTTCAAAAAATCCATCAGCTTTAAAAACTGATTTTGTTATAAAATTTTAAAAGTTGGTCGGTGATTTATTAAAACTTTAAAATTTACCACGTTTTGAATTTTAACAAAATTTTTAAGTAGAATAGTAAATTTCAAAAATTTAAAAATATATTACTCAATTAAACATTAAAAATTCATGTGCATAATTTTGAAAAAAATTACCAAAATTCCAATTTTAACCAAATTTAATGTTTTCTTTTGACTAATGAATTTTTATCAAACTTTAAAAATTATGAATTTTGAAAATTTGATCCAACTTTTAAAATATTTAATTTTGAAAATTTATTCGATTTTTTTTTATTGTTAATCAAAATTGCCAACTTCTGCCAACTTTTTCCAACTCCAAAACGCCAGTGGGATAGTCCCCCTGATCCTTTAATTGCTTCGCCTCTGGCCACAGTGAGACAACATAGAATAAATCAATCTATCAATTATACGAAAGGATTCGACATTAGGAGCCTAGAAAAGGAAATGCAATTGAAAATTGCGTAGGCAATCTGTCTTGGAATATAATTTAAATTTTGTCGATATTCTCACTGACCAAATTAGGCAAAAAGCAACTAAGCAACTTTGACATTATCGCATTCGAACAATGTCAATTTACTCGAACTGACTATGTTGCGTTAATTAGCGAAGGTAAATTTAAGTCGAGGCCAATTTACTAAAACGTGTGCGGTTGTGCGTTCTCAGCTATCAAGCTAATCAAAGGATAAAAAGCCGGAAGAAAAGAGTCGAAGTCGTAGATTTTATCGCGAGAAGTATTTTTTTTGAATTTTTTCTTCAGTATAACAGTACAAGTCCGTTGACTTTACGTTTGAATTCCTTGTTGTCTCGTTAAATTACATTAACGCAAATAATACGAGTATTTAACACTATTTTTTCATTGTAAACTGTCTCGTCAAACGAACAAGCGACATACGAGAATGTCCAACATGTAGATTTTGCATCTGAAATAAATTGTATTGCGTACAGCAACACAATAAAGTCATTTATTTAATTGACCAGATTGATAGACGATTCTTTGTATATCTATAAGCAATGAGTATGTCTTGTAATTTTATGTTACAGTTGTTCATTTCTTTACTTTTTCTATAATTCTTTCTTTTATTTATTTATTCATTTATTTATTTATGGGCACCCAAGATGAAAAAATGTTAAAAAAATAACAACAACAAAGAGATAGTCCGATGGCGTTGATTCTTTATGCCTCTAACACCAAGTGCCGACATTTAAATGCATTTTTCTGCCGTTTGTCGAGATATTTTTACATTTTTAATCAGATAATTCAATCGTCAATTCTATAACATGTACCTAATTACAATTTAAACAACAAAACATTCTTTCTCATTCTAATATCAAATCAAGCTACGTTGAAATTGCTATACATACGTAATACGCGATTGTCTGAAAGGCAAAAACGTTTTATCGGTTGCTCTATATGGACTGAGCTGAGAGTATTTTTTTGCCGCTTTTATAAAACGTCAAACAGTAGATAGGTTCTTATTAGACAACTTGTTATCATAATACAAAATCTCTTCTTTTACAATACAGCTACGTGGGCGTTTGAGGGTTTGAGCGATTGTGAGGTAAATCGAGCAAATTATTGCCAATTTGTCGTTGAAAACAATTAACTTTTAAAGAAGGTAAAAATCGTTTTCATTTTTTAACTCATTTTCGTGAATACTTTTTCTATATTTCAACTTTGGAATGAACGTAGATCTGAACCGGTTTCTTCCTTCTTTTTTTATCGAACTTCGATTGTTATCTGTATGTAGATTTCAATAACAAATGATGATTCAAGCGTTCAAACGAACCAGCATCGAAGTCATTTTCTTATTAGTACGAGAAAACTCGAGAGGAATTTTACAAATGGAATGCTCGCAGTGAAATATCAATTTTTGCTCCATTTCGAAAACACGTCCACGTATCAAACTTCCAAGGATATCCTGTTTGAGTAAATTTTTCAACACTTGAGGTGCGAAAGGAAGTCTTAATTTTCAATAGGGTATTTTCGTTTACAATATGACGATCGTGTATCGTTCGAATCCCATTAGAGATTACCTTTGGAAGGATTCCTTACGATACCTTTTAGGAGTTAAAGTGGAAATTGTATTTTTTTTTTGTAGGTAATTTAATTAATGAAATCAATCCTTGGTTAATTTCTTCAATGTTTTGTGAATTTCCTGTTTTAATGGTGGCTTGAGTTAAAGAGGGATAGAGTGGGAGGTCGAAAATAGGTGAGAAGACACTAACTTTAAAATGCTTGAACCTTTCAATTAAGTATTTCTAAGCAAATACTGAAATAATTGAAGTAAATTTTCCGAGCAATTTCATATTTTAAAAATCTTCCAGAATTTTGGAACACTACTTTTACATGGTTTTCAAATTTTTATTTTTTATAACCACTTCCTAAAAAATTGATTTTTTTTGAAATTTTGGAAGGAAGTCGGACTTCCATATAACTTCTCTATCAAGTACGCCACTGAATGATAATTTTGAAGAATTACATTAAAATAGCCTTTTTCGTAAAAATCTGAAAGTTTTTTTTTTCTTTTGCAAAAATAATATTATTCACAATTTGTGGCCTTTCGACACTGTTTCCTCTGAAAAAAGTTTTGGAATTGGATTTTTATAAAATATATAGGTACGTATTCTCAAAATTGTCTTAGTAAAGGATTTCAAAAATGATTTTTTTTTTGTCAAATATTCACAATATTATAGGTAAGTACTAGAATTTCAAAACTGTTTGTTTTTTGGAAAATTTTTCTAGGATGAGAATTTTTATAAAAAAGTATTTTTCAATAATTTTAAGGAGGTAGGTAGGTAAGTAGGTACTAGGTAAGTAGAGGTACCTATATTTTTTTGATTGTGAAAAATAGAAAAAATGTTCAAGTTGCCCCAGTATTTTACCATCGAGAAATCTTGCTTCAATTTTCAAAATTTTCCCAAAAAAAAGATACTTATAATAGGTTGATTTGAGTTTTGCTCCCTGCTCGCTACAGATCCGAGCTTACATCGTACATTACTTCCAACCTCTCTCAATTTGAAAACTTTTAATCAAGATACCCGTATAATTAAAATATTCATTTTTTTAACGAATGGATCACGAGATAAGAAACACATTTTCCATTTTCGTGTGCGAATGAAATTTTCATTTCAATTATAAAATTGGCTAACTCGCGTGCGTTCGTATTATGATTCAGGAAAACGTTGAATACTTTTATCGTATAGGTCATTAGAGCAATATTTTCACGTTGAATTATTATTTAGAAAGGTACGATGTTAAATACTTTTTCACACTCACTTACCCGTTGCTTTTTTTTCCATTCGTAATTTTTAATTAACTTTGGTCATTTATTCGTTGAACTTCATCCCGCAGACTCGGTTATTTGGTAAATTTACGATTTTGTTGCAAACGTAGAATTAATAAATAAATTAATGACTCGATCCGAGCAGACGTTCTGGTGCCTGGCATGAATAAGAATTAACATTCACACCAACCAAACAGTAGACCCTATGCTAGGTATCGAATAAATTTTCCATTTCCGCAGTCGCCATATTCGGGTTTCACTTCCGGATTCGTTTTAACCAATCCTCTTACGCGAATATCGTCAAGAACATGGCTGCGCGCTTTCAAAATACTCGTACTGCCGTCAAAACCTCCCACGGTTTTTCATACCATGCGTAACTCAAGTTTAGTATAAACTTAAGCATGCTGAATGCTTCTGCTATCGACGTCATTCGTATTAAATACTTAGGTGTTACTTGTTTGGAGTTGGACTGCGTGTTGTGTTGTGGCGCATCGTGCTGTTTTTCTTTCGCATTTTTCTGATGATGAATTTATTTTAAATTGTAAAAATAAATAAATATTATGCTAATCAAAGATTCATTCATTTTTGACATTTAACGACGTGTAAGTAATATTTGCAAAAATTGCTTTTATCGGGGGTTTTAATTTTTCACAGTAAATACGTATATGCGAGTACGTGCCCCTGTGTCTCAATTGAAAAGTTTAAAACCATTTTTTCGTTTAATTCTGAAGGTGGAGGGGAATAGTTGATCTAAATTATCATAATTTACAGTTAGGTATTGAAATTTTTTATCCAGTTCAGAGATAAAATTATTGAAAAAAAATTGTACTTACTGAGGTTGATGAATAAAAAAAGTTAATGAATAATTAATCAATATTTCTAAAATTGAATTTTTTTAGCCAATTTGCAAAATAATTCGATCGTATAGGTTCGTAACTAACTGCTCAAAAACTAAATCTAAAAAGAGGGTGATAAATTAAATGTAAGAAAAAATAACTAATCAAAATATTTCTAAAACACTTGCGAACAAATTTAATATGAATATTCCAATCGAAAAAAAGGAGGGAGATTCCGGATACGGAAGAAAATAAGAAAATGGCCGTAAGTAGGTAACAGCAATTCAAATGACTTTCAGCTGTCGAATCAATTGCATGAACACTCGAATAATGGAAAGCAAATCGTTTATTTTTTTGTATGTATCAAATGTCGAAGCTAATGATTACAGTATGTTCTCCTAAGAGTGCTCGAGTACCATTTTATCAAGGTTTTTGCATATTTTAAAAAGGGAGTAGTAGGTACCTTGTCGAACTAAGGAAGTAGATAATTATGGAAATGGCATGGCGTTGGTTTTTTCGTACTTGAAGTTTCATCAACATTACCAGCTGAAGTTCAGACTTCATTGTTTTGATTTGAATGTTGTGAAGTATTGCTATGTGGTAATTTTCTTGCAGGGATGCTTTTCACGTTTATGAACAGGCAGAAGGCAGCGGTTTACAAAAATTTCAAAATTTCATCAAGACAACACATAGATTAGATGAAAAATTTTGAAAGGAACAAGAAAAATTATTAAAAAAAATGAAGGAACTAAAAAATTGAAACATTGCTATTTCCAAAGTTTGAAGCTTTGCAGCGCCTTCATTTCATAAGATTACCTCAAATTCGGAAAATACCCATTTTTAAAATTTTCCTCCCATTTTAAAAGGCGAGCAAAAAAATGTCAAAGAATAAAAAGAGTTTTTTTCCCAATACCTAGAACTACTAAGTATGGGATATTTTATGAAATAAATTGATAATTCAATTTTTTGAAAAACTACTGTTCTTTTAAAATTTAAAGTAATTTTTTTCCACACTTTCAAAAAATGGCTATTAAATTCCTCGACTCAAATTGGAAAATTTTCAAAAATTATCAATTTTTTTCAAAATTTCTGAATTTTTTGAAATTCTCCAATTCACAAAAATTGTTGAATTTACAAAAATTATGGAATTTTTAAAAAGCTTTAAATTTCTAAAAATTGTTAGTTTCTAAAAACTGAAAATTTTTCAAAAATTATTAAATTTTTAAAAATTACAAAATTCTTTAAAATTTCTGAATTTTTAAAAATAGTTGATTTTCAATGATCTAGTAATAAAATTTACAAATTTTTAGTACCTGATGCATACTGCCATTTTCCAGCTGATAATATCACTGGAATTTTACTCATGAGGGGGGTACTATACACCGAGATTATTAGATCAAATTTCGTGAATTACTAAATAGCCTCACCTTACGATACCTCTGAAACTGAACGAAAATTATCTTACCAAACGGTTGTTTATTAACGAGCTCGAGGTATAATAAATCCAAGACGAATGAAATTTATTGTTCTCGACGTTAATTTACCTACGTGGCTGATTTTTTTCCACCGTAACGTCGTAAGCACTCAAATATGCAATTTTATGATAACCAGTTTTAAAATAATTTTCGTCTTGACAGTGAAAAAAATCCACGCCATTCGAATTTTTCAGCTCCATCAGTGGAACAATTTTTTGTTCATGTGTTATTATGTTGGTGGACATCGGTACGTACAATACTTCAAAAAAATAATCGTTTATTGAAAAAACACTTTATTATAATGTACGGTTTCGGAAGGTGAACGTTAATAAGTCACGCCTTCGTTAAATTTTGGAAAAAAAATTTGCCAAGAAGTGGCTCGGTTAAATAATGAATTGACATCACGATGTGTTGGAAAGAATAACCGAAGCGCATGTTAAAAATTACTCGATACTTAAAAATAAATAAATAAATAAATACAGTTTTTACCACCTGATTTAAAATAACGAGTTTGGCTTAGTCCAAGGTATAAAAATCAACGTGCTATTAGTGGTGCTAGTGAATTAATTGTTACCCTATAGCGAATGTTTTGTCATCGGGCATCCGTCCAAGTGCCAAATATTTAGATCAACGAAAATTAGCTTATTTAATTTCCATCTTCTGATCAACTGTTAGGTAGTTAAAATACAAAAGGGCTCGATATAAAGCGAATAATTTCCGAAAACCGGTTACGAAAATAATAATCGCTGATTTATGATACGAGCTAGATTCATCTGGGACCATTATATCCGTTTGCCATGGTTAAAAGTACTCCTTTAAGTTGTTATTAAAAGAGAAGACGAAAAAAAGAACAGAATGAAAATACGAGTAATAGCAATTCCTTCAGAGTTGAAATTGACAATTATTTCTTCATTCTTGAAATCCAAGTGTCTAATTTACATAGGAAAATATTTTCATTTGGATTTTAATTGGTCCTTATATAGACCGAAGAATCAACTGACGGCAGGTTGCATGTTGATAATTAAGGAATCAATGGAAATCGATTTTTCTCATCGACCAGAAGTTTATTTTAGAAATGAATAGGTATTATGTGAAGTTGCAGTCGGATTACATTAGGAATGGTAGATTATTCGAACATCTCGAGAAAACGAAAAATTCTATTATTGATCTTTAAATCATCAAGTTATACAGAGTTAAGCTGTATCATAAGTTCAACATGTATAAACCACAAATAAAAAGACGTACTCGGCAATAATCCCTGTTTCGATTGATACAGCACGTACTATAAATGTCAACTTTGTATGGTTAGGATGACTCTTTGGATCGAGAGAGGTGTATTTATGATACGATATTTTATATTTTTATTATTATCGAACATTTTTCGAAAAATAAACAAACGTGCTGTGCAAACGATGCTAGAGCCGTTGATAAGGAAAATCCCTCGGTTTTTTTACTTTCAAAGCAGGTGCTCTATTAGAACCGAATCGGGTCTAAAAATGAAATTTTAAGTTCATGAAAGCGCTCAGAAAGATGGACGCCCGCAGAATTTTCTCATGAGGTAGCAAGAGAAAAAGTTAAGGAGCATAGTTTTACCCTGAGTTATGTATAAGATTCTTCAGATTCG
>FIZV01062031.1:0-11227 GCA_900050545.1 Trionymus perrisii | reverse complement strand
AACTTTATTAAAATTTGAAAATTTTTAATTTTGAATGCTTATTGAATTTTTAGTTTTCGGTCGATTTCAAAGATTTAGGTACTGAATTTTGTTGAGAGTAATTATTCTAAAGTTGATCATGACAATCAGCTTTTCTGACGCAGGCAGTTGCTGCGTCATGTCAGAGGTTTTTCCGTTGAGCCAAACAATATTGGGAATTTTTCCGATTAACAACAATGAGAGAGGAATCAGCATTCAACTCAAGTGGACTGATAGTAATTTTTTTCAACATTAAAGATACCTATTCATTCACACCAATGAAGAATCAAAATTCGATTTAGGAGCAAAATAGACACCGAAGGAGACCTCTGATTAAAAAATGTCAAATAATATAAAATATTGGTTATTTTAAATGTACTGTACAAACTTTGTTTAAAAATATTTAAACTAAAAATCATATACTTATCCAGAGATAGAATAACTCGAAACGAAAGAGATTATTTGAGTTTGTAAAATAAATGATTAATAAAAAAAAAATCAATTCAAATGAGAAATTCGAGAATTACCTACAGTTTCTTGAAACAATTTCAAGTTCCGATCCCCCCTCTCTCTTACTCCTCCAATCAATAAACCTCACTCTATTTACCATTTTTACCACCATCAACATGATGAAATGATACGTAAATCAGCTTTCTTCGACCGTTCAATTTCTAACCAGATGGTTTGGAAAGAAGAATCTCTTTCGTTCCCGCACCACAATACGTATAGAACAAAACTTGGAAATTATTTTATAAAATATATTTCCCTGCGAGAATTCTTCCACAAAGCATGTTTCGATAATATCTCTAATTTTACTAATGCGTCATTCGCCATTAGAAAATATGATTGCATAATTTTTAGTTATTGTTCGGCGAATTCCCCCGCGAAAACAGAAATTTTCTAGGTTTATGATGAGATTTGCAAACGCGCATTGCAAATATTATTCCAAGTTTTATGATTTTTTTCCCCGTAGTGATTAGAGTATTTCGGGGAATTGCGAGATGCGGAAAAAAAGCAAGAGGAAAAGAAAATAATAATATTTTACGAAATAAGTATAAAAATAGATAGATGAAAAATACAAAATCAATTCCCTCTTGTGGTGGGTTGTATTAGTAGGAAAAATGATGATGACTATGGAAAGATTAAAATTTAATTCGGAAATTCGTCTATTTTTTCAAGGAAGATTTTTACAAAATGTGTACAGATGACCAGCGCAATAGCAAGATATTTTCAATTCAAAAATCACGAGGATTTCAAAAAAATAAAAAATAAATAAAAATGTCTGACAATGGAACCTTGCCAACTTTCTATCTCCAATTGAGCTCAAATTTGGCCCAATGAAAAAGCACATCACTCAGCTCTCAGAACAAAATTTTAGTTGAGTTTTTGATTTTTGGTGAATTTTTGAAAATGACGAAAATAGCCCATCAGTAAATGAAGTAAATCAATTTTTTACAAAATTATAAATTTTCAGATAAAATTCTGCAAATTGTTCATTTTCGAAGCCATTAGGAGCCTTCAGAAAAATCTAAATTTTCTCCAGCCCACTGGAATTGCTCCAGTTGACGCTGTAACCAACTTCGGCAACTAAAAATTTAATCCTGGCGTCAATAAGATATCATGAGTCGATTAGCACAGTTATAAGGTCAAAATCTGAGATGACGAGTTGACAAGTTTTGTAAAAAAATCGATTTTTCAAAAATGCATCAAAAATCGAAAAATTAACTTCAGCAGCTCAAAATTTAGTTCTAGAGTCTGGGTGAAATGTTCACTTTCAGTGAACCAAATTTGAGCTCAATCGGAGACGACAAGTTCATAAGGTTCCCTTCTGAGACAAAATTCTTCATTTTTCTACTCTTTTCTCATTTATGAAAAGTAGAATAACATTTTAATTTTCAAAAAAACAAAAAAAATCATAATCTTATTAAAACAATAAACAAACACTCACCTATCAATACTTCTGTTTTTACGAAAACTTCCTCCATCTAAGTGAACGAAGAAAACCTGAAAAAAAATAAAACTCTTGTTCTCACCAATATTTACAGGAGGTGCATTGATGCCTAAATATGATTACAAAATTTTTTCTAAAAAAAAATTTCCTACACAATATAATTCCTTCAAAAACACATCAATATCAGTTTTGTGATTGTCCTTTCTTCAGAAAAAGTCGCCAAACAGAGTGACTTCACTTCAAACTCAATAAATTCAATTTATGTGATAGTATGGTACCATCATATTTGTATTAGGAAGCATTGTCTCTGAAAAAACACCAATTGAGCTAAAAGAATTGCAAGTTGCGCACCCACTTTCTTCTAGAACAATAAATTTCGCGGTGCACAACTTGAATAAATCATTTTGAGATTTTTATCATTTTTTTTTTAGGTGCTCGTACTTTAATGAGTATTCATAGCAAGTACAAATGAATAAAATAAAATTAAAAATACATGTTTCGAAGATGTACAGTAATAATTATTTATGGTCATTTTCAAACTAATAAAAATACGTTTTCAAATTCTTTTATAAAATATCATGTCAAATGGAAAAATGCATAAACCTCAAACAAAATATTAGAATATTCTTATTTCCGACTTTTAACATTTTCTAGTCTCCCCCCCCCCCATTTTTTTAATGTAGCTCCGATTGGCCAATAGCCATCAAATTTTAAAATAATCACATTTCAAGTAAGAATTCACTTTGGGAGATAAAACAAAATTTGAATTAATTTATCATTCGAATTGATAATTTCGATAATTTAGAACAGAAAAATTAAAAGAAATTAAAAATTATAGACCATTTTCTTATTAAAAATAAGAAAAAAAATTGGGGTAGGGCCAAGAAAAAAAATCATCAGGTATAACTTGGCCACCCAACACCCTAATAAACGTTATTATCCTAATTCACGATTTTACTCAATTTAACAAAAATTCGAAATACTTGAGTAAAAATTCAAGATCACCAGAAGCATACTTCACCAACACTAGAAAAAAATTCGGCTACGAGTTTGTCGCCGAGAGGAGATTTACGAACAAATTTTTTCGCTAATAATTCTGTCATGTAATTTCGACTATAAATACAATAAAGTACTCTATATCTGCCAAAACCTCGTAGATAACCATGTCATAGGATTTCTTTCTTTGTTTAAATTAAATGTCAGTCCTTCATCGGAACGAACTTCGAATAAAATACAAATACGAAAAAAAAATGACCTGGATATCCGCGTACACTTGAAATGAGAAAAAAAAGTACCGGTGTGAATGGAGCGAGATGTTGGCAAAATATCAGATCATTTTGCATCGTGAATTCGCGATGAATATTCGACAAATTTTGTAAATTGAAGACTTCATTAAGGGCGCCTCGCTCTTGTACACGTATTACGAGCTTAACGAATTTTTATCTGTTCAAATGTGGTAAAAAAGTTAACTGGTGCGCGTTTTTGTTTTGACCAATCTATAAATAAGCTCTAATCGATGAAAAGAAATAATCCTAGACTGGTATGTTGCTTAGATACCGATGAACGATGTGGCTAATGTCCACATGTTTTCAAACACCGCAGTCGAGTTAACCGTACAAATTATACGTTCGAGAAAAAAAAAATACAAGGTATTCTTAACTCGAAGGTATTTTATGATTTTAGCCAGTTGCACGAGATGCAACATATTAAACCAATGGGAAAGGGGGATCCTTTGTGTCCGTTGGGATTCCATCCTCAAGTACGATGGCCTACGAGATGCAAGAGGTGTTTTAGGTAAGTATTACCGGCCTACTCGTCATATTATTTTGAAACCTCAGAAAATAATTGAGATATCCTATTTTTTTGGGTATATCTCCTTTCCAGAGATTATAAAGAACATGGAAACCGTAACAAAGACCAAGATTACAAATTAAAAAGAAACGATACCACAGCATCATCTCCTACTCTTTCATCATGGAATTCTAAGTAAGTCCTCTAATCTTCTAAAAAAAATTATCCCATTCTAAAATCTTTCGTGTTATTTAGACCAGTTGACGAAAAAAACAACGGAACCATTGGTACCAGATCATGGACCAGTACGAGTACCTTAAACACAGACAGCATATCTTCGTCAAAAAACGGAGAAAATTCCAAGTAAGATTAACCTCAATGTGATTTTTTTTTTAATGAACTTGATTACGCATCTCATCGAGAGTATGTTTCAAAAAATTAACGTCATAAAAATTTTAACCATTGACACCTGCTATCCGTATGTCATTCATTAAAGTGCTTCTATGTAAACTGGCATCTACTCAAAAATTCAATTCAAGGTGTATATTAAGCAAGAAGGGCAAAAAACTACGCTAGAGAAACGTAGTACGAGTATTTTATATAAAAAGGGTGCACAACTTACATCGCATTTTTTTTTTTTTTTTGTTACAGAGCATCGTCGTGGACTTCGACTCCAGATTTAGATAAATTATCAGACAATACAAAACCTTCTGTAGAAACAACCGCTAGTATAACCCTGCCAAGGAGAAGGCCTCAGCCTAAAAATGATGACAGTTCAGGTATCTACCATGGTTCAAGGGAGAGTGGAAAATTGACTTGAGGGACTAACTTTGAGTTATTTTTATAGATGACGATTATCGTCGAACACAATACACGGTTCGAAGGCGAACCACTTCCAATTTACTCAATAAGATTGCAACCATAGAAGAGAATAATTCGACTAAGCAGAATGAGGTGAGTTATGAAGCATAAGTATTACCCTTGAGTAGCAGATGAATGATTTTATTTGAATCGTGTACTTTCAGGTTAACTCGGTCAATTATACAAATAATAATGAGCTTAAGAATAACATCTCCAATGACTGTAGGGATGATGCTGAATCTGATGTATTTACTGATGCTGCTAGCACCATACATGATGATACAGAAACATTAGTCAATAGTGATATTTTACAGGTAGATACCTGCGTCTTATGGATGCACAACTTTATCAATATCTTTGCTCAATCAATTTTTGGGACAGTAACAGAATTAATTCATTAAGCACTTTGAATTTACTATTTATCGATTTCACTGTTTTAAATCATTTTGGGTGCACAACTTACTCCTTGATTGAATCAAAAATGAAAAACGTTGACCTATCTATTAGGAACGCCGATCATTCACCCCTCCCCACGCCAAACACACTAATAATATAAAAAAACTATTCGATTAATTATTGATTATTCCAAAGAAGTTTCTAGAACATTCACACCAGTGTGCACAACTTACATTTTTTAATTTGAAAATCTTGCAAATGTTGTGTTTTTTCTAGGAACAAATAGAAAGTTTGAAATTGGAACTGACTGGCATGAAAATGCGTTGCGAGAAAGCTGAGAAAGAGAAAAATGATATGCTAATGAGAAGAGTCGCTTCCTTAGACAGTTCAATGTCAACAAAAACAACATCTTCCGAGGTGTGACTGATTTCTCATTCGTGATGTGTCTCCAAACTCACCTCCAATTTTATTTTCAGCTATCCAAACTCCAAGAAAAAATTAACAATTTGAATGAAACGTGTGAAAATTTGAAACAAGAAAAGAAAACTTTAATGAAGAAGATAGAAACATTGGAAAACAAAAAATCTACAAAATCGACTGCTGATTCTGAAATTGAAACACTCAAGTCAAAATTACAAGCTGCTGAGTCGTTATGCGAAGAATTGATGGATGAGAATGAGGAGATGAAGCGAGAGTTAAAAGATATGGAATATGAGATAGAAGAGATGCAGGATAATTTTAGGTACTTTTTTTTTCGTTTCCCTTGCTTCAAGTTCTTCGGATCTAAATAATCGTGTTTATTTTAATTTTAAAGAGAGAATCAAGCTGATGAATATTCATCGATTAAAAAAGACCTGGAACAGACTGCCAAGAACTGCCGTATTTTATCATTCAAGTTAAGAAAATCAGAAAGAAAAGTGGAGCAATTGGAGGCTGATAAATTTGAATCTGAAAGGAAATCCAGAGAGGTGAGTATGCTCACATTGCTCCAAACTTCTCACATGGTTCCATAAATTTCCAAATGACACTTCTCCTCAGGCTGTATTAAAATTACAAAAAGAACTAGAGGAACTAAATGAGAAGCTGAAGTTAAGCACTAACGAAGACATAAAAAAGAAAGCTCCAATGTTAGGAAACATTCCAAAAACCCCCTCCGGCGAAGTAAGCCATCTTTTCATACCATCTGCCAACTTATTCACCTTACATCGTACATTTTGTAATTCAAAATCTACTTACTAGAAAGTTTCAAGAGCTTCGCTGACCAGAGGCGGATCACAAGAAGATCCAGCTCAACTCTTACGAGACTTGCAAGACTCGATAGAACGAGAGGCGGATCTTCGAGAGCAACTGCGCTACGCCGAAGAAGAAGTTAGTAATTCAGTATTGCGTAAGGGGCAAGATGTCGATCTAAAATGCGTATTTTCTTCTATTTCCATCTCGATAGTACATTTCTCGATGGGGTATTTGTTAACTCCATCGAGACCATTTACGACGTTCATGTTAGGTAATTGGATTTCAACGTGAATGGTGTTTATATCCCACATCCCAAGCACGTGGTCTAGATTTTTTTTCTTTTTGGCACAAGTCCATGCAGAGAGGATAAAACTGTACCATGGGACGAGCTCTGATTGCTATTGCGAATTCCTAATAACTCTATTGTTTGTTCTAGGCTCAAAATTTGCGTAAGAAGGTTTCCCGTGTTGAAGATGATAACGAATCCTTACTTATGCAATTGAAGAAAATGGCTACAAAAGCCAAAAGTGAGACATTTTCTACTTCTATAGTGTGCACAATTCGTCTCATTAGCTTTTGTAACCATTTTGCATGCAATTTTTGTCTTATAACGCTTTTACAACTATTCCAGTGTGTTTTAATACGAGTTTTTGTGAATGTAGATTTGATATTTGAGCTTTATTTTTGAGCATTTAACTCACTATTCTTATTTGCTACTCAGGTCGTAAATCCAGTCCTACGCATTCCTCTTTAAATCCCGAATCCGCTGCCGAAAAAGATGAAGGTATATCAGACGATGATGATCCGACAGAACTTAGATTATTATTAGAGCTTAATGAACAAGTAAGTCCACACTTATTATCCAAATTCCCAATGCTCTTTTTAATCGTGCTGTTCATCATCTTGATACTTTCAGGAGACGGCTGTGTTACGTAAAAAAGTAGAAGAATTAGAAGAAAACTGTGATATTTTAAAGAGAAAAGCATCAGACCTTCAGGATAAACTTTTGGCCAAGGAACAGAAGATTAGTCCATTAGGCAAAAAAGAATCTAGCAAAGTAATTAAATTATAAACCTACTTTTGTAAAATATCGAAACAATTTCCATATTTCGATGATATTTATAGCTCCTTGAAGCTGAAATAGCAGATCTCAAGAATAAATTATTAGAAAAAGAACGCGACTGTAAACAACTGGATTCTGAATTATCGTTATTGAAAAAGAAATCGAAAAATTTCCAGCAAACCAGGTTAGTTTCACAGAAATGAACGCATTGATCAAAAAAAATGTCATTATATTCAAGATCAGCACCTTCTAAACCCAAACAATGGATATATGACATGATTTTTTATCACTTTTACTCATCGCCCTTCACACTCCACCCTTCCAGGGGGCTGAATCCTTGAAAAATGATAAAATATCATCATATATATCGATTTCATGGTTTTGAAAAACGATGATTCCAAATCCGAAGTCGTTTTCCACCTCACCTCCTTCCTACTACCGAACCCCATTTCTCTGCAGTGAAAGCCTCACATTTCTATACCCGCTACAATGCACATTAAAATGTCCAGTAGATTTTTTATTCAAATAGATCACTGGATGGCGACCAGTCCAGTATTGATCTGCAACGTCAGCTGAAAATGATCGAGCAAGAAGCGGGCGTACTTAAATCTCGTATATCTTCGCTGGAAAGTGAAAATGAACAACTTCAAAATGCCAATAAACAACTCACTATTGCTAAGCTGTCAAAGAAGGCGAATTCTCAAATTGAGGCTGAGCTGAAAAGTAAAATAACGGCTTTAGAGAAGCAATTGGTGGAAGCTCGTTCATCGGTGAGCTTTTGTAGGAATGGGTAAATTGAGGGAGGAAGAAATAAGTTTGACAAATCTACACATTATTTTTTTATAGAAAATCAAAGAAACCAATAAAAAAGCTGGAGAAGAAATTGAGCAGTTACAACGCAAGGTTGCCGAAGTGAGTTATATTTCAGACTATTATATTGATTAGAAGCATGTACACAACTTATTAAAAAAAAATATTTCTACTCGTAGCTTGAATCGGACAATGCCAGATTAATCACAAATTTGAAAATCTTGAAGGAAGGCGACTTCGACGGTATCAAAGAAATATATGGTAAAAGGACACCTAAAATAATATCAGATACGACTTCTAAAACTGCCCTAAAAACTATGGTCCAAGAATTAGAAACTGAAATAAGTTCGTTTACCTTTCAACAATAATTTTCGTTCAATTATTTCCGTTGTAATAACGCTTTCATTATTTTTATAGACGAAATTCTATTCAGTCAAGAAAAATGTCTTTTATTATACAAAGAAAAACTAGAAAAAGAATCCACGAGTCAAGACAAAAAACACTTAATTTTAGAATTAGATAAGACCAAACAAACTTTGGAAAAAGTTTTAGCAGAACAAAAAGAGGAGAAGATTAAATTTGAAAAAGAAAAGGAAAAATTGCTCGCTGATAAGAAGAAACTTGAAAATGGTTCGGACTAAGTTTCGACTTAATTGTTTAATATAGTTTTCGCCAATGTTTTAAATTCTATCGACTTTTACGACTTTTATGCTCTCGTTTCAGCTCGAAGTAAATTAGAAGGTGTTAAAAATAAAGAAAAAGAAAACATCGAAGAAGAAAAGAAAAAATTACAGTTGCAAGTGGATGAATTGAGGGAGCAAATGATACGTTTAAATAAAGAATTAAGTACGAAATTGATTTTTTTCTCAGCTGTAAAATTTCAAATTATTCTCTACTCTTACTCGATGAATATTATTTTTTATTGCAGAAAATTCTCAAGAAAAACAACGCGAAACGAACGATCAACTATCAACTGCCTATAGCGAATTGGAAGAAAAAAGAAAATTAGTTGATAAATTGAAAAATGAATGCGAAAGTGTTCGAAATACGATCAAAGAAGATGGAAAATTAAAATCTGAGGTAAGATACGAGTATTTCTGTCATTCTGTCCCTTCTAAATCGTAGGTAGAAAAATTTGTACACATTTGCATAGGATTAAGTCCAACGAATTTTGATATTAATTTGTTTGATGGAAGATTTCAGATAAAAAGAATAAAATATCAGAGTTGGAGAAAAAATTACAAGAATTGGAAGAAAAATCTAGAAAATCAGAACGTTTGGTTCAAGTGAAAAAAGAAAAAATTATGACAATGGAAAAAGAAGTAAGAACTTCATTAATACAAAAATTATTGAAAAATGTTTCAAAATTTTATCGTCAAATTTTCAATTAAAAAATCCATCGAAAACCATTAAAAAAATAACATAAAAAATTAGCCCTTCTTTCACCAA
Organism: Trionymus perrisii; assembly: GCA_900050545.1. NCBI lineage: Eukaryota > Metazoa > Arthropoda > Insecta > Hemiptera > Pseudococcidae > Trionymus > Trionymus perrisii. The sequence continues at coordinate 1,655 of FIZV01062031.1, read as the reverse complement.
AATAAGCTATTTAAAAATTTCTGCTCGATTCTATGTTTAGCTTGAGAGTCTGAAAAAAGAAAACCTCACCAAGAAAAGTGCTGAGCAAGCTGAACGTGAAAAATGGACTCAAAAGGAAACCGAATTGAAGGACTCGATTAACGAACTAAACAAACAAATCAAAGTTCTTAACAACAAAATGGAAGAAAAAGATAAAAAAATTAAAGAATTGGTAAGTGAACCTTTACATAAAAAAAAGAAAGATTAAATAACTAATTTAAAAAATTAAATCCCAGGAAGACTCCATAAAGCAAAAATCACTGAATAATAAAAATAAGGACGCAGCCAACTCGAACGTGAAAATTTCCGAGCTCGAATCGAAATTATCATCTTCTCAAAATGAAATTAAAACTCTTAACGAGAAGCTTAAATTGGTAATTTAACCAACGTATCAAAAAATTTCATAAAAATGAACAACTTCTAACGCTGATTTTTTTCACAGCTTGAGACTGAAAAACAAGAAATGGAAAAAGTAACATCTGCTTCAAACGACTTAAAAATGGCGGTTAAAAATTGGAAAACGAATGCTGAAAAATTGCAATCTGATTTAGACGTAATTATTGATCAATTATGAGGAAAATTTTTACAGATTTAAAATTTTTACTATTTCTATTCCTTATTTAATAGTCCGAGCGAGCCTCTGTTAGACAGTTCAAGGAAGATCAAGCAAAACAACTCGAAGAAAAAGAGACAGAATTGAAATTACTCAAGAAAAAAATTCTCAACGTTGGTGATAAAAAAGTAAACGATATTAAGAAAGATTTCGACACTAAAATCGAAGGTAAGCTTTTCCTTTTTTTCCCCTTTCCCATTGAACCAAAAATTTGAATATTTTTTCCAATTAAAGAATTTAGAAAACAATTAGAAGCAAAGCAAAAAGATTACGATGAACTTACCTCGAAATACGAACAATTGGAAGATGAACACGTCAAGATCAAAAGCCAAATGAATTTGCAAAAAGAGCAAATGCAAAGGTAATAAACCACTCTCAGGGCTGGAAACTTGAAATTTTCTATGGTGTAGTTCAATTTTTTCTATTTTTAAATTTAAAAAAATGAGAAATTTTTTGTTTCAAAAAAATCTGGGGAATTTTTCATTTTGAAAGAAAATGAGAAATTTTTTCATTTCAAGAAATTGTAAAATTTTTCATTTCACAAAATATTTGAAAATTTTTTAATTTAAAAAAATACAAAAATTTATGTTTCAAAAAAATCTGAGAAATTTTTTATTTTGAAAAAAATCGAGGAATTTTTTCATTTCATAAAAAATTTGGAAATTTCTTAATCTAAAATAATAAAAAAATTTATGTTTCAAAAATTCTGAGAAAATTTTTATTTTGAAAAAAATCGAGGAATTTTTTTTTGAAAAAATTTTTTTTTTTAAAAAAATCGGGGATTTTTTTTTTTTTTTTATAATGTTTTCTGAAGTTTTGGCCATACATATTATGCTCAAGTTCCAATTTCATGAAATTGTGAAATTTTTCATTTCAAGAAAGAAATTTTTCAATTTGAAAAAATGAAAAATTTCCTGTTTTAAAAAAAACTGAAAAAATTTTTATTTTGAAAAAATAAGTAAGAAATTTTTTGAATTAGAAAATAATAAAAAAGTTTATATTT
>FIZV01062028.1:0-10439 GCA_900050545.1 Trionymus perrisii | reverse complement strand
ATTTTTCGAAAAAAAAAAAAAAAAAAATGAAATAAAAAAACCATAATAATAAATTTTTGTACTTCAAAAGTTGAGATATTTCTTAAAATAATTTTTTTCCAAAAATTGAGATTTTCTTCTCGAGATTTCTTTAAAAAAAAATAGATATTGCTTTCTAACTCTAAAAGGCGAAGAAAGAAATGAGAATGAACATTTTATTTAGAAAAAAAAGGAAAAAAATCGAGAGATTTTATTTAGAGATTTTTCCTCCAAAAACTAAAACTTTCGCCTCAAAAGATCTCATTCAAAAATAAAAAAAATTAGAAACTTTTTGCTTCAAAAGAATGCGATTTTTCCTTTCAAACTTTTTTCTCCAAAAAATGGGGTAAATTTCAGAAATTTTTTTATACTGAAAAAAATTACGCTTTTAAGTATTTTTGAAAAATTATGAATTATTGCTATACCATTTTTGAACTTTAATAAAATCGATGGGTTTTTTCACACCAATTCCAAAAAAGAGCGGTATTGTAGTTTCAAAATTAGGTGCTGGCGTATATGCATGTGACAATAACAGATGGAAAATTTTTTCGCTAGAAAAATTTCTCGTCAAAATTCAGAAATGACTCGCATTAGCCCAGTCTTAGGGTCGAGATTGAAGCGAGAGTACGGGAGATTCGCCACCAACAAAACATACCGAGAGTAGAATCCATTAGCATAAAAGAAAATAGAAATGTCAGCAAATTTCATGTTACCGACATATCCTGTAGAATGATACGGCCGCGTGTAAAGACTTGAATAAACATATTCGTAGACAGATTGATTACCACGCGTTTTACACGAATCCAAATGCCTGGAAAATTGCGTGGAATTTAGCGGCATACTCTCTCGTCTTTGCTGCGCGAACAGACTCGATAAATATTTACATTTCGTACCATTGCCATTGCCACCAGTACTTGCACCGGGAACCGGGAATCGTTGCGTTGTTTAACCCGTCCAGCCGCACCCATCGCGCCGACAAATTTTAAATATTTAGCAAAACCCTTTACATTTTATAGTGACATTTATACGGACGCGTGCACCTAAATTGAATTTTTATTCGTACCTACGTAACGTTTCACAAAATTACGTACTCCGGATGAGGGCTGGTGCTATCCGTGCGGTATAAGTGCACGTAATCATCGAGGGGGATGAAATAATGAAATTTTTATCAAGAAGCGGGCTCGTACTAGTTGCTTGACCAGTTTTACAGTTCGCATATATACAAATAACAAACCAATTTATCACTCGTAGTCCGTGTAATGAGCTCGCGTATGATGATGAGTTGTCGTACTATGCAGTCTAAATCAGACATGCATAGTTTTGGCCGTTGATTTATGATGTTTGAATAGCATAATTTATAATATCTGAATGATGACAGTTGAGAATTAATTCATATTCGTAGGTATTTTTATTTTAAAATTCATCTCATAATTAATGCCATTTTGTAGTACCGAACATGATAACATGAATTAAATTGAATGAAAAAAAAAATGAAAAGAATGAACACCTAATGACAAATCAAATTACGTAATTTGCTTTTAAATCAAAATTATAGAAAAATCAAAATAATCTACATTCAAATCGATTTTGATTTTGAGGGGGACCATATTCGAAAATTAAATACTTCAAAGGGACCCATACTTCATAATTCATTATTTCATGATTTTATGAAGGTCCATGTTCAGAAATCAAATATGTATTTCAATAGGGCTTATACTTGAAAAATTTATTATTTCATAATTTCGAGAGGGCTCATATTCAGAAATTAAATATTTCAAAGGGGTCCATACTTGAAAAATAAATATTTTTTGTAAGTTTTAGAACATCTGACGAAAATTTTTATTTAAAATTAGATATTTTATAAATATTTTGTCAGACATTCTGGAAACATAAATTGTAAAAAAATTTGAAACGACTTCAAGACATTTTACTGCTATTTTTTAAAGTCAGAGTCAGATATTCAAAAATTGATGTTTTTTTTTTAATTTTTTTAAATTTTAGATATTTTGTAGTTGAAAAAAAATTCTTTTAAAAATTGGATGACTTTTAGACATTTGGTCAGACATCGCATGAAAATGCTTTCTCATTGTTGATTTCTATGATTTCTTCAAAATTTACCTGTTTTAAATCTCAAAGTATTCTCCATAAAATTGACATTTTTTTCTCCAAAAATTGAGATTTCTTTTTTCCTTCTTCAGAAAATCAAGATCTTTTCTCCAGAAAATTGACATTTTTTATCCAAAAATTGAGGTTTTTATTTTTTTTCAGCAGAATATTTACGTTTCTTTCTCCAGAAAATCTAGATTTTTTTTTTCTTAAGTAAAAAAAAATGGGATTTTTCTACCAAAAACTTTCCTTTTTTTTTCTGCAGAAATTTACATTTTTTTCTCCAGAAAATTGACATTTTCCCCCCAGATATTTAGCATTTATTCTCAAGAAAATTGACATTTTTTTCTTCAGAAAATTGACAATTTTTCTCCCAAAAATTGACATTTTATTTTTTTTATCTGGAGAAATTTACATTTTTTTCTTCAGAAAATCAAGATGTTTTTCTCTGGAAAATTGACATTTTATTCTCCAAAAATTGAGATTTATTTTTTTCTTCTTCAGAAAATCAAGATCTTTTCTCCAGAAAATTGACATTTTTTCTCCAAAATTTGAGGGTTTTTTTTTTCTGCAGAAAATTTACATTTCTTTCTTCAAAAAATCAAGATTTTTTTTCTCCAGAAAATTGTCATTTTTTTCTCCAAAAATTGAGATTTTTTTTTTCTTCTTCAGAAAATCATGATCTTTTCTCCAGAAAATTGACATTTTTTCTCCAAAAATTGAGGTTTTTATTTTTTTTCTGCACAAAATTTACGTTTCTTTCTCCAGAAAATCTAGATTTTTTTTTCTTAAAAAAAATTACATTTTCTACCAAAAATTGAGATTTTATTTTTTTTTCTGCAGAAATTTACATTTTTTTCCTCCAGAAAATTGACATATATAGCATTTATTCTCAAGAAAATTGACATTTTTTTCTTCAGAAAATTGGCAATTTTTCTCCAAAAAATTGGCATTTTATCCTTTTTATCTGGAGAAATTTACATTTTTTTCTTCAGAAAATCAAGATGTTTTTCTCTAGAAAATTGACATTTTATTCTCCAAAAATTGAGATTTTTTTTTTCTTCTTCAGAAAATCAAGATCTTTTCTCCAGAAAATTTACATTTTTCTCCTAAAATTAAGTTTTTTTTTTCTGCAGAAAATTTACATTTCTTCTTTTTTTTCTTCAGAAAATCAAGGTTTTTTCTCCAGAAAATTGAGTTTTTTTTTTCTGCAGAAAATAATTTACATTTCTTGTTTCAGAAAATCAAGATTTTTTTTTCTCCAAAAATGAGATTTTTCTTTTTTTCTTCAGAAAATCAAAATTTTTTCTCAGAAAATTGATTTTTTTTAGAGTGAGATATCTATGTTTAAACGGCGAAAGTTCAAAGTATGCTAAGTGCCATTTTTGGTGAAAATGAGTTATTGCCACCATGGTACTCTTTGGGCACCTGGCCACATCCTGAACCTACCAAATCGCCCATTACCTACTTTTAAGTTGGTTAAAATCTGCTCTGAAGATCGCGCTACCAGTAACTCCATGATCGAAAATAATTCAAAGTATGCTAAGTGCCATTTCACTAACACTCTGACAGACCTTATAATTTCGTGGTTTTCGCAATGTCGCGTAGTAGGTAATCATTCCACAAAACGCCAAAAATGTTTTTGTTTGAATTTTTTTGTGATTTGTGTATGTGAAAAATAAAGATTAAAAGCATCATTTCTTTGTACTTTCAAAATCATGTTGAACGTGTAATTTTCAAAGGCCGAAAAAAAAGGGCAAAAATTAACGTATCGACGAGATTTTTGTTTAAAGCTGCATCCACATCATCAGATTTTAAGAAATTAAATCTGGTTTTAAGAATTTTTGTTTTGTTTATCTACTGATTTTGCACCCATTAAAATTTTTTGAATAGAGATTGGCTTTCAAATTTCAAACCAATAAATACCACAAAAATTGTTTGATTTTTCATTCTCTGCAGACTACATGACGTCATACAGTTTTTTAGAACTAGATCTAATTTCTTAGAACCTGATGATGATGTGAATGCAGCTTGAGTATGAGATCTGGTGAGGGCCAAAAAAGTGAAATACAGTTGTAGTTTTCCCCTACCCCCCAATAAATCCTACTCTTGTTTTCATTTCCTATACAACCTCAAATTTTGAGGTATTTATGCTTTTTCATGAAAAAGGTTTTGAGTAATAGTAGTGGCGAGTAGCCCAAGGGAGGCAAAGGGTGCAAGGTGTAAGAAAATGCGAGCCTCAAAAGGAATGGAGAGATGTCCGGCAGACAAGAAGGGGTGCGCAGCCCCCGAAGCGAGTTCTGAGGGCAACTCCTCGACTGGCCGAGTCATGCTTCGACCAAAGAGGTTCACGCAATAGGCGCACGTTTATGTTACTTGTGCGCGCAGTTTTTTACCATACCTAAACACGTATTTTCCTCTTCTTATTTGTTTACTTAATTTTTTTCAGAAATTTTATCGTCATTATGCAAAATATTTCTTCCGATGAACGTGTCGTCCATTTTGTACCTGATGAACTACGAAAAATATGGTCGCAGTACCGCATCGGCGCAGTACTTCTTGCAATTGGCTGGCTATTTGGGAATTCCAGTCATCGCGTGGAACGCCGACAATTCGGGACTAGAAAGGGTAAGTGCTGAATACGAAATAGTGTCGTGTCACGGACCAAGATGTAGGCGATTGTCATTACGAATACACAATACACATACCTACCAGAGACAAGCACGCATACATAGGTACAGGTACCTAGGCCTATATCATTATCCGATACCTACTGGGTTATATTCGGTTACTTTTGTATCTGAGTTAAAATAACTGATATAGGTAATCGGATGTAACTGAGTATTTCTTTTCTCTATTATTAAAATCTACGAATGTTACGAGCAATTGCTCATGCACGCAAGATGAGCATATGCTCATTTGCGCGACAGCGCACTTTCTAAAAAAACTTGTAAAAAGTTTCTATTCGCCAAGGCCAAAAGGTAATTTAATAAAAATGCAATAAACGCGGCTAAAAACCCCGACATCTCCATGCCACAAAATAGTAAAGGTTTTTCCCTGGCTTTTTATTTTCTTGAAATTTAACCATTTGAGTATGTTAATGTGTTATAATTTATTAAGTAAGTATTAACAATGCGATATAGCATATTTTACGTTTCGATTTTATGACATTATGAATCGAAATTTAATACTATTTTCTTGAAATTGGGAACCAAGCATCCTTTTATGATTCCGAGTTAAATTAACCCATCGTGCGCTTATATGCGCGCACGGAAAACAATATGCTCGCGCATTTAACATCGGTCCATATAAAAAATCTCCAAAGGTGGAACAATGTACTTAAATGAAAAGTTTCATCTGTGCTCATCTCTTGTACATAGGTATATAATCAGATTATGATTGTCCCAGTCTCCAAGCACCACTTGGTTGTAAATTCACAATCAATTCAACATATTTGTCCCCGAAATGTCACAATTCGTAATAATAATAGTACCTACCTAGTAATTTTTCTCTGAATTTCACGTATTTTTATTTCGTTTTAGCGCGCTTCTCAATCTAATTTACAACTTCAGTTGGCGCCGTCTTTGGAACATCAAACGGCGGCCATGTTGAGCATTTTGGAACGGTACAAATGGCATCAGTTTTCAGTGGTTACTTCGCAGATTGCCGGTCACGATGATTTCATTCAAGCTGTTCGCGAGAAAATAACCGAAATGCAGGATCGTTTCAAGTAACTTTGTTTGTTTGTTTGTTTGTTTTTTTTTTGTACCTTGACTTGTCGAGCATTTACCGAGAGGTTCATAGAAAAGATATTAATGTGGGTCGTCTTCATCAATCTTTACCCAAACGGATGTTTAGCGACTGCGCATCCGTCTGCGCAAGGTTGACATTTATCGTGGGAACGAGAGAAGCCTGAAAGTGAACGTTTGCTTCGTCGCGCTGACCTAAAAACCCTTCAAATCACTTGCGCAGTTGCGCTGAATGGATGCGCAGTTCCTCTACATGGGTCCGAGTATGTTGCACGAATCGAATACTAAGTGGATGTACCGCACCTTCTGAGTATCGCTATGTGTAAGATCGCGATGATTGTTTTTCTATGTTTTAGGAAACTTTGAAGGAGGGATGGGAAGGAATTGTTGAGGACGGTGTCGATACAGTCGAAAAATTTGTGGATTTCCGCCTGGAACCATTGTCTTTTCATGTTTTTTGGAGGAGCAAAAGTACTAAATAGTGTGAATAGCATTGAGGCAAATACGTAGATACAGAAGCCTAACACAAAAAAATCAGAAATTTAAGCTGAGAACGAGTGAGAAGAGTGTAGAAAAGAGGTACGAGTGAAAAGAATTTGGTTCTTTGACGAGCGAGAAAGCAGTGAGTGATATAGAAAGGGAAAAAGAACGACCGAAGAAGAGCGAAACAAATTGAAAATAACTCCAAGTCTGAGTGTACAAAATTGAAAAGCGAGTACATGACGCGATGCGGTCATAATTCACAACACTAAGTAGGTAAGGTACACGGCACTAACTAACCAACCGTCTTCGCCTAAGTGGGAATTTATAGGTACTGGAGTGTGAAGTCGAGAGCATAGCAGTGCGTCACTCTGACAATTAAAACATGGTAAATATAGTGGTGGAGGAAAAGCAAGGGCACTAAAAAAAGGAAAAGAACAAAAATAAAAATAATAAAAATTCGCGATTATGGGCCCGGCCGCGGCCCTTGCCACATGGAAATAGCCAAAACTGAGTACCTACGTGTGGGGTGAATCTACGTGAAAAAACACGTTTTAAGAATATTATTTTTTAAAAAGCGGGCGAACTTGGCTATTAAGGCCCTTATCGAAATTTCAAAAATATTTAGGTATAATATCGATACATCTGTGAACACTAGTGTACGTATTACGTATAGGTAGAGGTACACAGAGCGCTCAAAGATAGATAGATAGGTACGAGTGTGATTATTACGCAACTACCCTATGCAGATTCGGCTGATGGTGAGCTGTGAAGTAAAATCAAAAATACCCCAATAAATTGATCGTAATATAGGGTCGCGGTTCGGTAGTAGGTAGGTAGGTAGGTCTAGGTAGTACACCTAATGGGAGATACACGACTACCTAATTCTATGAAACCCGCGGATCAGTTTATCGTGTCGCTCAGATGCTAGGCAGGTTTAATTAACTTTGCTAATTAAGGCAGAAAGTTCACGTTGCGTAGCGAGCGTAATTACTTACCAAGCTGTAAAATTTGAATAACAAACAATAAGTTAAATACCTTACCTTCGATACGGTAGCTAATGCCTTGGCTTAGCTTAGCGTCGCGTCGCGTCCCTATCACTGTATTCTCGTAATTTCATTGGGCGTCTTTGGCCTTTGGCAATTTTTTAATTTTTAGCTCACAGCTAATTAGCGAATGACTGATATTAATTGCGAGGAATGTTGAGCAAAGACCGACATTTGTTCAATAACACATTTATTTCACAAAATTATTCGTCCTCCGATCAATGAAGTTCAAGATTGGTATTCCTCCTTCAACCAGAGGCCCCTTGCCCCTTTTCATTCGTTGTTGCCGCTCAAAACACGTCCTCAACCTCAATGCCGTGCTCGAAAATCTTCTTCAAATTCCTGCGGTGACGTGAGCACCTTCTTCGACATGTACCTATGTAGTACTCGTATGTAGTTAACAGCTGTCTCTGCCTTCACGTCCACCACAGGGCCAGTCTTCATCGAACAGCCCTCGTATTTACGTACGTAGACGTAAATATCGAATAGGTACATATCATCTACTCGTATTTATTGTTCCCTGATGTTTTTCATATGTAGGTAGGTACCTTCAATGGTTGTTGGTAAGGGCATGGGTTTTTGGGTATAGGTACTCGTATAACTCGTATGATCCATGATGTAGGTAACGATTTACGATACTGCAACGAAATGATCGAGTGCGTCTACCTTAACTAACTACGTATTGAATTGAAATTGAAACTCGTATTGGCAGATTTACACTACTCAACGCAGTGTTAGTTGCAAAACCGACCGACTTGTTGGAACTGAAGAATTCTGAATCGCGAGTTATGCTGCTATACGCGACGAGCGATGAAGCAAATCTCATTTTAAAGTACGCCAACGATTATAACATCACCGGAGAAAATTACGTTTGGGTCGTTACTCAAAGTGTAATCGAAAAGAAGAAAAATCTACAGAAATTTCCGATCGGCATGCTAGGTAAGCTATCATACGTCTACCTATACTTTTGTACCCAACTCGAGGCTTTCCGCAAATTTGTTAGGTACGTACGTGGTGTCGAAATCAGCGCAAGTTGTCGACGTCGCGTCGCGTCGCGTCGTTTTATTTTCAAAATATTTGCATGCGAGACTCGAGTACCAAACCAACATTATGTACCAGTACGTATTTGAAAGAGATTTGACTAGCGATCAGTCGTAATTTTTCAGGAGTACATTTCGATACAACTAGCACCAGTCTGGTAAATGAAATTTCCACTGCCATTAAAGTGTTCGCTTATGGCGTTGAGAATTACATAAATGATCCGAAAAACGCTAACGAATCGTTGAATACGCAACTTTCTTGCGAAGGTGACGGAGAATCTCGATGGAAAAACGGAGAAAGATTCTACAGGTAGGTAGGTGTAAGGGTAAGCTTATTAGGCCAGCCATGTGCGATATTCTACATTTCTGGCCGATTAGTTTTTACATCTTACAAATGCGTACCTAACTACCCATGAAGAAGACGACGGGCTGCATAGGTAATACCTGCCTACAGCGCAGCACATCAGATGAACCATTTTATATTTATTTTCGAGTACCTAACCAATACCTACAGCGCTACACGTACTCGTACACGCTTACTTGTACGGTAATGAAATCGATAAATGTACCGTACCTATAATGTTGCGATCGTTGGTCGCGATCTCGCTACCTACCTAACTAGTAACTACCTACCTATCTAAGTATGTGTAAGTAAAGTAGGTACTTACTACTTACATATATCCGTGTACGTATAGCGGTAAATGTTCTCACTCACTCGTGTTTACCGGCATGTTTAGATACTTGCGCAACGTCAGTTTGGAGGGAGACCAAAATAAACCGCGTCTAGAATTTACCGCCGACGGTGTTTTGAAAGCGACCGAACTTAAAATAATGAATTTAAGACGCGGCGATAATAAGCAGCTAGTATGGGAAGAGGTAAGTCGTCGTACCTATTACATCTGACATCTATGTACCTAGACCTACCAGTATGTAGCAGGTCTAGCCGTGTACATGTGATGTGGGCACTGGCGAGGTGAGGTATCAACTCAACTTATGATCGGGCAATTAAAATTTGGATTAAAAACTCGCCTGCTGTCGTCAACTTTTTTGTTATCGGTTCAGCGTCAGCGCAGTTACTCGTAGGTACTTACGCAAGTGAAAACTGAAATGTCTGAACAGCATTATTTTGTTGCACCTGTCAACGATTCGAGTCCAAAATGACGCTTTTAAAAGCTCGTCATTGCTTATCAAATTTCTGACGATTACGACCTGGGATGGACTCTTGTACGAGTAGAACATTCTCGATGTTTTCCTCGTCCTTAAAGCTATTCCTACTAAGTATACCTGATTTTGGATGTAAACGTTATTCGTTTTAGCTCTTTTTCTAGTCATAGCGCGTTAAATTTCCTGGCGGTGTACGACCAACGTACTAAGTAGTTAAGTACTTATTTATAAACTTTAACCTTACAAAAATGCAAAACTCTCATTATTTGAGGCATAAAAATGTTTAGTCCCTCGCGATGTCTGTAGCCGTATGCAGTGGTTTCCCAAAGTGGAGTTGTTTTGAATGCTCGAACTCTTTGTGATTAGGTATCATTTACCTATTACGAGTATTTTCACCTAGCGACTTGCATTTACGTGTTTACCTATTACGTTTACAGATCGGCGTTTGGAAGTCTTGGGAAAAAGAAGGTTTAGATATCAAAGATATCGTGTGGCCAGGTAACAGTCATACTCCGCCTCAAGGTGTGCCAGAAAAATTTCATCTCAAAATCACATTCTTGGAGGAACCGCCTTACATCAGTCTAACGCCGCCAGATCCGGTAACCGGCAAATGCAACGTTAATCGAGGCGTACAGTGCCGTGTAGCCATGGATGTCGACATGGAACAGTGAGTACGATCAGCCGTAATTCTCAGCTAACGCTACGACGCTAAAGCTATAAGGCTCAGTGCCGAACTAGACTTTCGTAGGGCCTAGACAATTTTTTGCTTCAATTTTTTTTTTTTTTTTTTTTTTTTTTGAAGTTTACATTTTGGAGAGAAATTATTTTTTTTTTTT
>FIZV01062001.1:0-11688 GCA_900050545.1 Trionymus perrisii | reverse complement strand
CTGTAGAAAAATGCAATTTGTTTACATACGCGTATCTCAGGAATGGGGCAAAATGGCATGTTTTCATTTGGGAGGAAGATAGCTTATTTGGCCTTGAAAAACATATTGAAAATTTGCGGAAATCTAAGATGGCCTTTTTGAGATATTCAATTTTGAAAAAAATTCAGTTTTTCGCACTTCTCTCAAAAACTTTTCAAGCAATTCAAAATCCGAAAAAACCACGTGAAAGCTAATGAAATTCCCCACATTTTGATAAAAAAAAAAACATCCCGATACGATAATTTGAATCAAAGTTACAGTCATTTGAAAAAAGTGTAAATTTCGATTTTCAAAAAACGCTTTCAGAGTAAATTTTTGATACCCCGCTACAGGGCTCCAAAAACAAAAAATAATGTATCTCATGAAATTTAATTTTGATTACGACTGCAAAGTTGGAAAAAAAAATCGAAGAGATGAATTTTTTTCCATGTTGAATCCATATGGAATGGGCCATATAGGTGTATATCAATTTTGCAAATTTTGATAAAATTTTTACTTATTTTATTTTTAAAATTTGGCACAGATGCGCTAATACGTAAGTATTTAAATATTTTAACAAATTTTTGAAATAGTCCAATTTTTAATGCATATACATATCAACTCCCACCGTTGGATCAAATTTAATGACCACTTCTTCAAAAATCAAAAACTAGCTAAAATTAGATAAGCTATAGTGAACCGAAATTCGAAAATCACAAGTAATTAAATAAAATATCTACCCAGTACTACGAAGACAAATACATACTCATGGTTGGTAGCTCTGAACTCCTGTTGACGTAATGAGGTATTTATGTTACCTTCCAAATGAAAAATGGCTGACGTAAGTTAAAATCATAATTTCATACTGGGTACTTAACAAAGGGATAGGTAGGTAAAACTTCTCATTTCATTAATATTTTTTTTTATTTTTCAAGCATGGAAAATAAAACTCAGAAATAAGCCAGGAAACCAGTGCAAAAAATTTAAAAAAAAAGTTTTTTCCCCAAATTATCCAGTGTTTTGTTGAACGCTGGAAGCACACTCTAATTTTTACCAGCGATGTAGGTAATAAGTCCATGAGCAATATAATTTATAAAATTTTTCTTGTATCGCTTCATCGCTGGCATGTTCGCAATTATCTATAAAGTATATGATCGAATGTATTGAGTATTATACGAGTATATCGATTTTACATTAGTCGCTTATTTTATCGTAGATCGATGACTCATCAAATTCTATAGAATGTAAGTAGGTACTACTCGCTATTAATTGGTGACAGTGTGGCCGTCTAATCCGAGCATATACTTGTATTTATAGGGCATGTTTTGGATTTGTTTTGACTATTAATATACCAATCTGACTTCTGGACATTTTCTGTCTGCTATATCCGTAATTCTTCTTCAGCCGGTAGAGACGTCGTGTCGTCCTTTTTTTCCTCGACAAAAATCTAACGAGTTTTCTTAGTCTATTCTGAAGATTTGAACTGAAAATGAGAATGTAGAACGCACTAATTTTTGAATGAGTTCTCACGCGATATAAGTTAGTAACACACGCACTGTTTGATCATCTGCCAAAATACGTATTTCTAATTTATTAACCTCGAATGCAAAAGAAACGATTCTTATTCCGACTATTTACATCCCTCTCGCACATCTTGTGCGTTGTCGTCTTTGCTTTGGCTAAGTATCATTTGGTTGACAGAGATTTTTTTCTCGTTAACCTACATTTGTTTGAAAGAACACGTGGCTCAGCTTTTTCCTCTCTGACTTCGTCATTTCAGGACGTGCTAATGCTGCAACTGCAAGTCCACGAACTTTGTAAGAGCTTTATAAGTTTGCGTGAAAAAAATTCAATAAAGGTCTAAACGTAAATACTTATTTGGTTTCTTTGTGAGAAAAATTTCACTCTTGTTTTTTTGTTTTTGAATCTTATTAAATGTATGGGAAATAAAGCTTGAAATTCGATTAACTTACCGAGGTGGTTCAAGGAGAAAAAAATTTGCGATTTTCAAAAAAATGGTATGATGGAGTTGGAAGGTGTGATTCTGCAAAAGGCACATTTAATACCTCACTAAAAGCACATGCCAAAGAATGGCTTCTCTATCAATTTTGGTGACCTATATCCATGACACAAAATCAAAAACAGCGAGAAAAAAAAAATTGAGATTTTTTAGATGAAGGAGGCGGGAAAGGGTGGAAAGGCTTACACCCCCCCAAATCACATCTAGGATCCCCAGTAAATCTACATGTCAAAGAACGATCTCCTAGGTAGGTCTATGGCAATGACAAAAATTGAAAACTTCGAAAAATTGTTTTTTCAAAGTGAAAGACGATGTGAAAGTAGTGGCTGGGAAAGTTGTGACCCCAAAGAGAAACACCTAGAACCATTACTACATCTGGATGCCAAAGAAGGGCCTCCTAGACAATTTGGGAGGCTTGCAACGTTGCAGCCATGACACAAAATTGAAAAAGCAAAAAAAACACCAATAATTGAGTTTTTCTGAGGTTGAAGAGACGGAAAGGTCATAATCCCCAAAAGACACAACTGGGGGTATCAGCTAAATCTACATGCCAAAGAGCGATCTCTTAAGTCAAATTGTCAAATTAGATGGACTGTGGGCATGACTAAAGTTTTCCAAGGTCAAGAAATGACAAAATAACGGGGTTTCCACCTCCTAATTATCGTAGAATGCTGATTTCTGGATATTCTATGCCTAAATCTTCTCATTATCTGTGTATTATTTTTTGTTTCAACATTTTCCAAGTTTTCTGATCGCTTCTCTCCCTCATAAGAAAATTGGAATTTCTTTATTTTTATTCGAGGTCATCATCCTTACTTCTACCACTAAATTTTGTCACTTAAAAAACTCTCCTGCCCAAATTTGAATTTATTCGGTAGAAATGAAGCTGTACTCAAAAGACAGACCGCTAAAAAAAATGGTCAAAATGGTGTTCTGGGGTTTTACAATGAGTTTTGTACATCTATACCTACCTAAAATCCTTCTCCTGAACCCTCACACCGTGGACCATGATGGACTGTGATAGACCGTAAGTAATAGCCATTGTTCTTTTGACAAATGAGGAAAAAAAAACAAGGCTAAAAATCAATACTTAGGTACTTTATTTGAAAAAAAAAACACTGATATCCTTTGATGTTTTCTCAAATGATAAACAAATTGTTTATCGTTTCGTGAAGTCGAAAAAATAAAATACCCTCGATTCGGTTCAAGGTTTCTCGTTTCTATGATTTTTCAATTCTTTAAAATTTGATATCGAATAAATGGCGTCAGTACGTATGTAGTTTTTTATTGATTAAATTCGTGCAATTAATAAGAAAAATATAATAAGCTTCGTAATTACCCAGTATTCTAAACACATTGTCCATAATTGGTTTTTCTTATCGACAACTTCCTCACAGAGATAAACTTTCAGATTAGGATTTTACTCTTTCCCTTTTAACGACGCATTAAAACTTATCAGCTTGATATTATCTCTTCTAAATCATTCAAAATCATTTAAGAAAAATCGAAGGCGTTTTTTTTTCTATATTTTTTTTTGTACGTTGTATGTACATTTGTAAGTATGTACTTACTACTTACATTAGGCATTGCAGGTTTTTGATATTTATTTTTTTTAAATTTACACTGATTTATTTTTTTATAAATAAATATTCAATTTTAGCTTCATTTCCAGTAGGCAAATTTCAATAAATTTTTAAAAAGTGAGAAAAATTTATTTTACTTAGTAAAAATTGCCCGCACTGATATTCAACTTTTGGTTTGAAATTTAATGATTATAATTGCCTTGCCTACACTTAAGCATTGAATTATTCCCTACCTACCTACCTATTTGGAAAATGCGTTTTTCCTACATTTTTCGTCCAAGTTGGTACGAAGTACATAATATGTATAGCTACATACCTATTACCTACATGAGTACGTATTATAGGGCCAATACAGAAAAATGAAATAAGTAGGTAGGTACTCTAGTTTATATCGGAATTGTAAAAACTGAAGTAGGCTTTCGAATAAAAGTGTACGTCACATCAGACTTTACTCACTCGTTTTTTCAACCAATCAGCACGTTGTGTATAAGTATAGCATATCTTTGCAAACGAAGTTAAACTAATCATCGGTAACCTAACGTAAAATTATACGGGCTGGTTCATTAATTATAAGCATAGTTAGGTACTAGGTACACCGACTACCGTGTTGAAAACTGTACCTATCAATTTATGAATTTTCATTTCATGACAAAGCTAAGGAGTTATAAAATTAAATGGAGAAATTACCTGTATGAACCGGAGTGTGCGAATATTTTTCACGATTACC
Source organism: Trionymus perrisii (assembly GCA_900050545.1). Taxonomy (NCBI): domain Eukaryota; kingdom Metazoa; phylum Arthropoda; class Insecta; order Hemiptera; family Pseudococcidae; genus Trionymus; species Trionymus perrisii. The sequence continues at coordinate 7,340 of FIZV01062001.1, read as the reverse complement.
TAACTGAATCATTTATCCGTCAGCTCAGATTATTTGGACACCCGGTATGTTTGCTGACGTTTTGAAGACGGAGGCTTGACACTAAAGTCCAAGGCTAAAAACCTTATGATGGCATTACTTATCGATATAATGATAAGAAATTAGGCTACGCTTTTTAAAAATCGTATTTACCTACTTCTTTTTGTTTATAGCGAAGTTAAAATTGAAGTGGATCCGATATTTATACCAATCTTATCATAAAGTGAAATTTTGTAGGCTGTTGTGTATTTACTCGAATACGTTATAGGTACATATTGTACATAGTATATGTAGGTACTTGTACAACGTACGTTCCTACATGTGAAATTATATCTCATTCTAACAAAAAATAAGTTACGAATAAATCATTTTTCAAACAAAAAAAAAAAAAAATCGTATTCGTCAACGTAAAATTTTATTAGCGATGCACGATTGCACCCACTAAACACATAAGTATAATTAGGTATTCTATTGCTATGATTTTTTTTTTGTTTTCAGCATTGATGACGCGGCATAGTTTATAAAAGTCGCGACTTGAATTAAAAGGCGCACACGGCAATGATATGTAGCATTATACATGGGTAAAAGTACTGTAATAAACTAAGTTATCTTTAGATGCAGGTCATCACTATTATTAAATAATTATTTATCTGTTGCAACTGCACGCTAAATAAGTCATCGAAAAATTCAGCCAAAGGGCTTCCATTGATTTAGAATAAGCAAACAACTGGATGTACGGGCGTTGAAAAACCAGTTTTATTGAAGGCTCCGATGCATAAATCTAATACATTCGAAAATTTAATAGGCTCAAGTTGCAACTGTAAACTTAATTATTTTAATTTTGTATTTAAAATATCCGCGTATACATCTGGCACCAGAAAGACTATCGCCTCAATTTTAGGGCAAAAAGGCCCATAGGTTGTAAGCGTGATATTACATTACACCTACTTATGGAATTCGATGAAAGGCTCTTATTTTTCAATAATCTTTTCACCATAGATAGGCAATTACAATTTCCAAACAGCGTTTTCAAGGCATTCCTTTTCATAAGGTAGGTATACTTTTGAGTTGTCAAAGATTCGTCTAACGGGTTCATTGAAAGGATACCTACATCACCTACAGGCTCTGCTCATAGGAGGATATAAGTAACCGTTCTTGGGATTTTACATTTTCATGTTTTTATTCTGATTCACATCCGAAAAAAGCGTTACAAAATAGCGTGGCGAAAATAGCGCAATGCTGACTTCTAAAAAATATTTTGTCATACATTCTGAAACTTATATATATTTTTTGTTGTTGAAAATTTGAATGAATTTTAGACATTTTATTGATATTTTGTCAGACGTTCTGAAACTTACACATATGCACAATTGTACATACTATATTGTTTTTAAATTTGAATGACTTTTAGGCATTTTTCAATCATTCTGAAGCTTATACATTTTTTTTAATTAATTTTTTGGCTTTTAATATTTTGTCGAATATTCTGAAACATGAATTGTTTTTATATTTATTTGAATGACTTTCAGACATTTTGGAAAATATTCTGAAACTTATAGGTAAATTTTTTTAAGCTAAAATTTTTGACTTTTAGATTTCAAAAATTTGTATAACTTTTAGACATTTTATCAGACATTTTAGCGGAAAGACATTTCGTCAGTTTTCAAAATTTTAATGACTTTTAGATATTTTGTCAGCCATTCTGAATCTCATGAATTTTTTAAAATTAAAATTTTTGACTTTTAGATATTTTGTCAGACATTTTGAAACTTATGAATGTTTAAAAATTTGAATGACTTTTAGACAATTTATCCGGCATTTTAGCGGAAAGATATTTCGTCACTTTTAAAAATTTGAATGACTTTTAGATAATATTTTGTCAGGAGTTATGAACTCATAAATATTTTTAAATTAAGATTTTTGACTTTTGCACATTTTGTCAGATATTCTGAAACTGATGAATTTTTTAAAATTTGAATGACTTTTAGACATTTTTCAGACCTTTTAGCGAAAGGTTGAGTCGAGTATTTGGTCAGATATTCTGAAACTTTTTTTTTTTTTAATTTTGACTTTTAGATATTTTGTCAGGCATTCTGAAACTTGATAAACATGAAAGTGCTCTCCTGTGGCTGGAGGTGGGTCTGAAAACTGATTTAATTTAGTATGTGAAGAAATCATCAAAAATTCAAAACGGTAGGGGCCCCCCTGCGGTAGTTTTTTCAGAGGCTCGGAATTTTAAATTGGTAAAGCAAATTTAAGCTTTTGATAGCTGAACAAGAAAAAAAAGAATAATAAAAATTCTTTGCTTCTGGTTCCAGAATTTGATGAGTAAGGCCTGGATACCTATATGTGTATTTTTTTTTTAAAAGGGCCGAGCCCGAGGGTTGAATTTTTTTCGTACTCTTCTTAAACCTGAAGAACATAAAGAAAGACTCCAAAAATAATTTTTTGGGACTTAATAAAATGTACAGGTATGCTAAAAAGCAGAAATTTGTTTATAGTGAAGTATTGTAGGTCCCGTACAAATTCGGAAAAATTTTATAATTTTGAGCATCTGCCGCAGTCTCAAAAAAATAGAATTGTCCTATATTTGGGCCCCAACAGTCAAACTCTCTAAAAAGACATTAGTGACCTCTAATGACCATACGTAACAAATTTATAGGTTTCTTAAGTCATTTTGCATGGCTGTGAGCTGATAAAGCACATCTGAGACATGAAATGAATCAACGGTGACATTTTTTATTCCTAAACTAATTTATGTGGCTGCAGACTGATAAAAATAAAAAAAATCCCAAAAACTCACTTTTTGAGGCTTTAAAAGAGATGGAGATAATCTAAGAAGATGAAATTGGCACACGTTAGAGATATATTTGAGTCTCACAATGCCAGTGTATATTTCAAGGAATTTTATCAATTTGAACCTCTGCTGCAGTCACCACAAAAAAGGAGTTTGTTCCACATTTGAGCCCCGAAAGTCAAAATATCCAAAAGGCACATCAGTGACTTCTATTAATTCAACATACTAAATTTTTGTCCCTAGGTCGTTTGGTTTGGACTGTAGACTGATCAACGCACCAAAAAAGCGAGTGAAAATACAAAAAATTGTATTTTTGATTCCACATATTCCACGCAAGGGTAAAAAAGATTCCATAGATCGAAACCCATAAAAGACGCATCATTGGCATAAACTCAAGCAATGATAGATTTTTGGACTCCCTAGACCAATTTGGGGATAGTTATTTTTGTTTTATTATTTTTATAATATTTCTGCAACTGCGTAGAGGGAAGTATGTATTTTGTGGTTCTCTCCTTACTTTATACTTGTGTAATTAATTATAATATTGATGCATTTCAACTCTCATAATGATTTTGCATTTGTAAAGTACATTCACCTTCGATTAAAAACGAAAAAAAAAGAGGAAAATTTTTAAAAAGATATTCGTGTGGGCCTGAGGCAAATACGAAAAAAAAGTATCTAACGTAGAAAGAAAAAAAAAAGAAGAAATGCGATGCACACATGCAAATGAATGCACGAGTGTGAATGGCGGGAGAAAGAAGCGAAACTTACACGTGGTTGCTCCATATTACAAGAGCACTTCCAGGTCCTGAGTCAGACAAGGGGAACCGCAAACCAGTTAGACCCACCTAATACGCATGTTTTAAAATTGAAACTTTAAGTATGTTTTTATAATTCTTCGCTTCTGGAAAAATACAACTGGAAGCAAACTCCTTGTTCTGCGCTCAGACCGACTATCTACAATCTTTTGGTATGGATGCTAACAAAATGCAAGGTCATCGAACAAGTTTCAACTTTATCCGTCTTTGCATAACCATTATCGCTTCTATTATGCCCAATATTTTATGAAAAAACATCAAATGCATTTCTTTTACGCTGTTCCATAATTTATTGGGGAAAAAAATAGAAGGATATTTCTCTGGATTTCAGAAAGAATAAATTGAAAAAAAAAGTACCTATAGATAAACTTTTTCTTGCAGTTTTATGGCCTTCGCACACGTGAAAAATGTTTTGTGATTTTCTCGTTTGTCTTTTAAGTATCTAAAACTCAAATTTATAAAAGGAATTGAGATCTCGGTCGAGTCGACGCAAGTCTCATCTTATTTAAAACCATCATCACAAAACGAGGGGCATTTATTCACCCTTTTTAATGCAAAGCATCTCCCTTTCTCTTTACGTTCAAATGCATGGGTACGTAGCTTCGTACTACGTAGATACCACGGAAAGTTTATACCTACAACTGCAATGACAAGAACTACGTCCTGGCAACCAGCAAATCACTTGTACGGTGTAAACTAGTTTGTTAACCCTTTCGATGTTCTCATGGTTAGACTTTCTAAAATTTAATTATCTTTTAATAGTGTTGTAAGGCACTTCACCCTATTCACAAAAATGAAACAAAATTGATTTTCCAAAAAATTCATGTCGGAAAACTGAAATTGAAAAAAAAAAAATCATTTCCGATATGAAAAATTACGATTAAAATTAAAAAAAAATCATGATAACAATTGACAACTAGTAAAATAAGAAAACTAAAAGAAATTCGAAAAAAAAATGTTTCAACAAAAATTACAAAAAATAAAAAAAAATGAAATGAAAGGACATGTCGCATTTCCTGCGAACACTTTGATAAAATAACATAAGAAAATGAACAATTCTGAGAATATTTTGCAAAAATTTTATTTCGAAAATTTTTTCAAGTGTTTTTTTATGCACTTTTTTTCTTTTGGAACTTTTTCAAAAATTTTCAGATGTCTTTTGCTTGATTAAAATTTTTGCAAATATTTTTGCGAGACAAATTTCTAGAATATTTTTTAAAAACGAAAGAGGGATTTTTAATGGGTAAAAAATTGCTACCTCAGCTCTTCAAAAACCTGAGCTCTCAAAAAATTCGAGCTCAGTGAAATTTTCCAAATTTCCACTGCCTCCGTTCGAATGACCTAGAACCTTACTACCTGCTATTAAGTTTAGTTTTCTATGCTCTCGAATGACATTACAAAATTAGTGATATTTTATGAAACCGTTCATTTTGCGTAATGTTTTGGATATCGAGGTGAACATTTCTCAACTTACTAGTTTGAAAATTCCAAGACGAAAGTGTACATTGAAAATGGTAAAATAATAAATATTTTCCTTTCGAGAAAAAAATAACAGTAATCAAAATCTGCTTTGACCTTTAACATTTCTTTCACCCTGATGAACGAAAATGAACGAGGAAAATGAACGAGAGTTGTACACTGAGTGAATTAAGAGCTTCTGTCGCCCGTTTTATTTTATTTTTGAGATATAATTATTACTTTGACTACTAAAATGGGAACGTCTAAATTTGTTGACATTTCTACCAGTGATTTAAGCACATACAAGGTATTTACAAGGCTGAATAAATTCTCGTTAAGAAGATGAAAAATAAAAAGCATTTAATAGAAATGTACGATTTGCCCCTTTTGCTCGAAAAAATCTGCGCTTACTACGATATTACGCGCGTTTAATTGTTAGGAAATATATTTTTTTTTTCAATTTCACAACGATATTGCTCACCTAGAATTCAATTCAATACTCTGTATGATTGTGCAAGTTATAAGAGATTGATTGCGATACATTTTCATCAATTCTTTTGAATAGTTTTACCTACCTATAGTATTGTTATGCAGTTGCACTTGTGTTTTTACCTACTTATTGAGAAATTTGTATTCGTTCATGTAGGGATCAAGAAAGAAGAAGGTAGGTACTCAGGTGGTAAAGGTGCAAGTCAAAATCACAAATGGAAAATTTGTTTTCAGGATTAAAATGTGTATTCTACACTGAATTAAATTTTAGTGATCAATAAAAGGATAAGTGACTGATAAGTTTTTTTATTTACATTACCTGGGTACCTAATACCTATATGTTTGCAGGCATTTTATTTTTGGACTTTGAAAAAAATCTTCAATCAATGCCTACTAATCATTAATCGAATTGTTCGCTAACTGTACTTGTAAATCGTTGAAATATTATTATTATTAAATAGGCTAATATGCAAAGTGAATTTTTCATTCTACTAGTACCTAGGTTAGATAGGTATACGTACATTAGGGGGAGTGAAACTATCGTGAGTAAAGCATTTCAAAAAATAAATAAACGGTTACGCGTTGAATTTTTTATCACTATCGCGTGCTTTATTTTATATTTAGCTTTTAATTCTTGTAACCTATTATTTCTTCATTTGTACATATTTTATGTAAGCGATAATGTCTCTATGGGACTAACATGTGTACCTAGAGATATGCATATTGTATCGTGCTGAATACTTACACAGACATTAGTTAGAATTGAATTAAAAATTAAAAGCCATACTCTCTGGAGGAATATTTGTGATTTTCTATAATAAGTTAGGTTAAGTTCGGTTCAGTTCAGTTAATCCTTTATATATGTATGTGTGCCCTGCAATGGACGACGGTAAATAAAAAGTACTCTGCTTGAACACAGATCGAATTTTCTCCAATTCTCTATAATTTTTTAAAACAAAAAAAAAACGTTGACGCATTCATCAATGGTAGGTACTTAATTAAAGAGAACAGGACGGCAAAGTCCCTCACCCGAGGGTTTCTACCACAATGAGGCTACAAATTTCATTACCTACCAAAAATGTATGCTTACATTATTGAAAAAAAAGTAGGGTTACCATCAATTTTTGATCTTGAGGGGGTTTCATAAAATGACGCTCTGTAGGCTAGGTACCTACGTACTTCTAAAAAATTATTAATATTTTCCACGGATTCGAGGAGAGAAAAAATCGCATTGAAAAATTCTCATGAAAGCTTTTTTCCTCTGAAGTCAAACGGAAAGGTTCGTTATACCTGAATGCTTTCAAAATTAGGCAATAAGTTGCACAAAAAATAAAATGCTGATCAGCCAATTTCCAGGTTTGATAAGAGGCAGGCTGAAGAGGGTATAAGATTTTTTTTTATTTAAAAATATTTCACACTTTTAAATTAAATTTTTGTAGAATATTGCTGAAATAAATGTAAAATACTTATAGTTTAGGCGTAGCATGCAGTTTTTTTCTTTTTAAAAAAATTGCATAATTTTCAAAAATTTAAAAAAATTTTTAACTATTTTTTTTAATTTTAATTTTTTTAAGAATTTGTAATCTTAAAAATTCTTTGAAACTTTATTTCTTAAAAAAAAATCAAAAGATAATTTTGACAATTTTGCAATGATAATTTTTTTCTTTCAAAAATTTAAGCAAGACAAAGAATATTGTTATAAAATACTAGGGGGCTCTGCCCCCTGGCCGCTCCGCGGCCCAACCCCTGTGCTCGTTCTT
>FIZV01061977.1:0-11678 GCA_900050545.1 Trionymus perrisii | reverse complement strand
TTTGCTTCTTTTACTTCGTGTTTTGTATTCACTCATTAGTTTGTTGGAAAATTTATGATTTTGCAGTTGGCATTTTAAAGATTTTACCCCCCTCCCCTTTGTAAAATTTGTTTGCCACGAATGCTGCGAAAAAACGCAACCGTTTCGACTCTCCGGTTGCCACTTAATTATTGATAAATTGGACTTTAGTTCGGGTTTAATCGGGCTTACCAGCTGCACACGCCTGGTCCCCGAGAAAGAAATGGTGGAAAAAAAACTAATGAATTATGAATACGAACGGTGACATTTTCAACATTGGTAACTTTTTTTCCGGAATTATTAAAAAATAGTGAAAAGTTTTTTGCCAGTTTTTTCTCATTCATTTTAATCGGAATGAATTTTTAGGCTTTACTACTGTTATCGTTTTGCACGAGCCGAGGTTCGCGGATTATCCAACAATACAGAAAGAATAAAAAACACCGTGTTTATCTTGCTCGGCAACCTTCCTCCACAAATTCGTTCCAATTACGGAGACTGGGTAGATTATTATGAAACAGGTTCGCCACTACCATTGCTACCGATTCCATACAAAGAGATGGTCGTCGTGTCGCGTCGTTTGATAAAAATATCTATAAATTTATAAACACCCCGGTTCTGCCTTGTACCTGCGATATCAAACATCACTCCCTCCCGCTGTACCTCTCGATGACAGCATCGCAGCCTATAAAAGGGAAGCTAAAAATGGACCGCGACATTATCCTACACTTAGGGGGACTTGTTTCTTTTCTGCTCTTGCAGATGGACCAAAGCGCCCAGACACGATAAACAATAGACAATGAGAATGAACCTAACGATGCTGAGCCAGCGAGTAGCCTACAGGAAACTAGTTATTTGCTTGAGTTGACTACTATACACGTATTATGGATATAGAAAGGTGCGTCTGTGTACGTATGCGAGGCTATTTTTATATTCAACGTGGACTTTACTCCGCGAGCCAAAGCGTATTATACCTACGAGTACGACGAATGGAGAAATTCGTCGGATAATTTATCGACCTATAGTTATATCTTTAAACGTGTTCACCTGCTGAGGATACTGCTTCATTACATCTCGAGGAAGAAAAAAAAAAAAAAAAGTGTATCGTAAAAATTCAGTCCAGTCCGATGAGGAGGTCGTCGTTAAATACGTATTTACAATCACATCCCGAATATCGTAAGGTGCAGTATGGTCAGCAGGGAGATTTTCAAAAAGGGGGTTTGAAAATAGCCTTATATGGAAGCCGTGTGTTGTATATTATGTCTTAATAGGTTCTATGTTGAGGTCGACGTTATAATTTTTATTCTATTTAACGATCTGATCTTGGCCAGACTTTGTTAATAAAAAAAGATTTTTTTACCCAAAGTAAGTTGTATTTTGTTTTTTATTGTCAGGACTCGCTCACGCCTCTCTAGAAAATTTTATTCACTCAGGGTAGAGAGTCGTATGTAGCGAGCAGGTCTTAATTGAATCATTTTTTGAACGAATCGTTTCGAAAATTTGGAAAATCTTTGAGGAATTTGACGAGGAAAAATAATTATTTGATCGTTTTCCGAACGAATCGTCAGCGAATGATCGATTCATTCTTCAACGATTCGTTCGCGAACGAACGAATCAATTTCTGTATCTTCAAGCGAATCGTTCCCGAATTCTAGGAGTAAGTATTAAATGGATTGTAAAAAAAAATGCAAATAATTTAATCATTTTTCGAGCGAATCGTTCGCGAACGAATAAGGTAATTTATTAATGATTTTTTTAGGAACTTTTGGAGCCTTTTTGAGAAAACTTTTGACCTACAAACATTTCTGAATCTTTAAAACCTTTCTAAAAAGAAAAGAATTCTTGACTATTACGATTTATCGAATCGATTCGGTCGTTCACGAACGACGACATCAATTTTTGAGCGATTAGTTTGACAAATCGTCGAGGCAAATTTTTGAAAATTCCTATGATCAAAAATAATTAAAATAATTTGCGAACGAATCGTTCGCGAACGAATAATTTTATTTATAAAAAATTCTTCGCGAACTTTTTTTGAAATAATTTCTCTTCGAGGGAAGTGAACTAAATCCTTTTCTGAAAGAATCGTTCGCAAACGAATGAATCACTTTTTGGGTAAAATACGTATTTACAAACCCCCTTGAAACGTGTTCTTCGAAAATTTTGGACGAATAAAAATTATCGAATCGATTTCTGAATCAATCGTTCACGAATGATTGAATTACTTTCCGAATGAATCGTTCGCGAACCCTAAATCAATTTTTGGAAAATAATTTGGCAAACTTCGAAACAATGTTGAAAACGAAACAAAATAATTGAATCTTTTTTTGGACGATTCGTTCGCGAACGAGTAATTTTGTTCAAGGGATAATTCTTTCCGAAACATTGGGAACTTTTTTACGAAAAATATTCATAAACAGAAATTACTGGCTGTTGAGCGAACCATCCGCGAACGATTTTAATGTTGAAGATACTACTACTTTTGATGAATCATTTTTACGAACAATTCGTTGGTGAACGACCCAATCGAATCACTTTTTGAGCAAATCCCCAACGAACATTTAGTCATTTTTCAATGAGTATAATTTAAGAAAAGAATAATTTTTGAATAATGAATTGATTTTGATTGAATCCTTCGCGAACGACAATTTTTTAGTCTACGATTCGATTTTGATTTGAACATTAATGCTGATAAATTTTTTGACTGGCCTACTACCCGTCTTATTTTTTCAAAAATCGTTTGCGAACGATTTCTTAGTTTCAGAGTCGTTCACGAACAATTCACTTGAAATGATTCAATTTATCAATATGAGTATCAGATTTTTTGGAGAAAATCATTCGTGAACAATAATTTTTCAGCGAATAGTTCGGTGTCAATTTAAACAAGCTTCGAATTTTTTGGTTAACCTACACCCCCTAGTTATTTTTTCAAAAATCGCTCGCGAACGATTCGTTCATTTCAGCACCGTTTGCGAATGATTCGGTATAATTTTGAACGAATTTTGATGACTTTTTTTTTATTCATCTACTTCCTAGTTATTTCTTTAAAAATCGTTCGCGATCGATTCGTTCATTTCAGCATCGTTCGCGAATGATTCGGTATCATTTTTGAGCAAATGTTGAGGATTTTTTTTTGGTTGATTAACTAACTAATTATTTTTTCAAAAATCGTTCATGAACGATTCGTTCGTTTCAGTACCGTTTACGAATGATTCACTGGAAATTTGTTCAATTTCTTATTCTTGGGTTTTAAAAGAAGGTACGAATTATCATTTATTGAAATCATTTTTCAACATTATATGAACGAATGAATCTTTTTTCAAAAATGATAGATATGTGATTTATGAACGATTTTTAAAAATGACTCGACGCGACGGTTCAAAATACCTAGAATTTTTTCGCGTGATTTTTCTTTTGTTTGGACGTTCGCGAACGATCTGCACGAAAATATGGCTCATTCCTTCAGAAATGATTTATTATTATGAAAAATTCCAAGTAGAGAAGATTTTGTAATTTCGTTCGTACTTCGTAGTCACGTTAGCGAGTGCTGAATCATAATAACGAAGACGTAACCAGAATCAATTAAAGCTGACAAGTGCCCGCAAGATACCCCCTCACTGATAAGCCTTTATTATGAACCTTGTCTCGTCGTGATAAACTTCTTAGTTAGCGTTCAGCTCATTCACGCAATGCTGATACATTTTATGCTCATGTGTAGTGAAAATTTCGTGCTAATGGTCAAGGGAGACGTTTTTAAAAATGAAAAAATTTGTTTCTTAACGAGATAAAGGTGTACAGAACATGTTCGGTGTGACATTGACACCTCATCTGGGTTCTCATCACGATAAGACGGACAAAACAGATGGGATGGGCTGTGCGGGGCAAGAAACGTGCTGTGCTGCGACGCTTTATCTAGGTCTAGCATCGCGTAGTACTCGAGTTTAACAAATGTTTTGACAAATCAAATCTTTACTGTCGACGTACCAGTGTATCTGTGTGCGAGAGAGAGAGAGAGTGAGAGAGGGACAGAAGCAGGAGAGAGATGAATTGAAAACGGAGGTATTAATTTTATTGTTAGTTTTGGCCTGGTGTTGCGAGATTGCTGTTACACGGGGGTAATTTATGGCCTCGTGAGGATACGCCGGTAAAGCGCCAAGTGCATGATGGATATCAGCACCACGCGTCTCTGGTCTCTGCTCCACTGCCGGGCTCGAACCTGCTCTATGGCTTTATAGTTTATACCCAGATATGATGTAATATTTCGTGTATGTGAGTACGAGATTCCGCGAATATTCCATTGCTAATCGAGGTAATTGGTATATGAAGCTGGTGTTTGCATATCAATCGTGATTAAAAATACGAATACCTAAGGTACCAAACTAATTCCGAATGGATTACCATTTTCCCAGTACGAGATAACGTCACGTTTGAATTTTACATCAAGCTCGGATGTTTTTACGACAGTTGAGATTTGACTAAATCGAGCTTTTTTCTAAGAATTCCTCCAAAAAACAGGCGTACCTTGCAAAAGCGTAAAAATTCATTCAAAATACCAATATAATGAAAACAATGTTAATTTAGCTAAAAAAAAAATAAAATATTGAGTAATTTTATCGAAAAATTGCTGCAAAAAAATCTTCAGACTCAAAAGACGTTAGAGCGGAGACAACGAAATCGGGAACACAACTAGAAGAGCATTTTTATTCGTTCGGGCGAACGATTTTTTACGATAATTGTCGAATGGTTCGAAGTTTACATAAATTTCCCCAGAAAGAAAAAAAACGCAAGAAAAACTGGCGGACAACCCTCATGCAGTATATTTGTAGCAACATTAAGTAAATTTATCTTCAAGAGGGGGTTTCCCTCTCTTTGATTCTTGTTGCTAGCGAGATTTTTCATATACGAGTATGTATTCGAAAAACATTTTATTATTGGTCAAGCAGGGAAATATTTTAGTAGAGTTTTTCAAATGAAAACCGACGGTGATGAGGGAGCCAAGCACGACAATACCAAGTTTTTCCGCAGTTTGACCTGAACTCTCGTTCATCATTTTTGTAACCGTTTACTTACTCGAGGAGGAAAAAAATTCAGCGAAAATGTCGTATAGTATACTCGACTCGTATAAGGGAATGCTCTCTACTAACGACGAAAAAATATTCGCGAGCGGAGTTCTTTTACGATCAAACACGAGTCTGTTTTCGTTGCGAGGACCTAGACTTTAATACCGCGTAGAGAAAAAATAAGAATTCCATATTTTACGCTTTCGCCTCGTCGTCTTTTTTCTATGTACTCGTACAAAGGGTTTTAGACGAATTTTCCTTCGTGGAAGTGAGATTATTTTTGAGCTGTTTGATGGAGACAGGGGCGAGAGGGAATAGCTTCGTTTCAGTTGTGATTCTCTCGTTCAAAATGCAATGTGTAAAAATGTAAAAAAAATCAAAATTAAAATTTTCCAAAAAAAAAAAGGTACAAAGACTTATGTAGTTTCAAAATTTTTACAAATTTTATGAAACAGTTTTTTTGATTTCTTATAAGAATATCTTTTTAACATTTTTTGTTAGAACTTAATTTTTTAAGCTTTTGAAAACAATTATGTTTTCCTTTCAAGAGCAGTATTTTTCAACTTTTTTGAAAGCAGAATTTTTAATTTTTTTTAGAAAACCCGTTTTTCAAATCTTCTTTGAAAACAAAATATTTCATTTTTTTGTGTATTTTTCAATTTCTTTTCAAATTACTTATGAGAACATTTTTCAGTTTTTTTTTTCACTTCCTTTAAAAAATCTTATGAGTTTATTATGAAAACAATTTTTTTCATCCCTTAGAGAAGATTTTTCAAACCTGTTTGAACTTTTCTGGGAAAAAATTTTTGATCCAAACCGGTTTTTTTTGTTTTTTTTTTTGAAAAAAAAAACTTATTTAAAAAAAAAGAAGAAAAATAAATTTCAAGTTCTTTTGAACTGTTTGTGAGAAAAAAGCTGATGATTTTTGCCACAATAATTTTATTTTTTCGTTCTTTGAATCAATTTTTAAAAAAATTTTAATACCTAGTTTTTTTCAATTCTTAATATTTTTTGATAAACAGTTTCTTTCAAATTTTCTTCGAGAAGAAGATAAATTTTGAATTCTTTTGAATTGTTTGTGAGAAAAATGCTGATGATTTTTGCCACAATAATTTTATTTTTTCGTACTTTGAATCAATTTGAAAAAAAATTTAATACTTACTTAGTTTTTTTTTTTAATTTTAAATTTTTTTGATGAACAGTTTTCTCAAATTTTCTTCGAAAACAAAAATTTTCACTTTTTGAAGGAAAATAATTTTGAACTTCTTTCAAACTTTTTGTGAAAACAATTTTTCATTTTTTTTTTTTTTTTGAAAAAAAAAACTTCTTGAATTTGCTATGAAAGCAACATTTTTTACTTAATGGAGAAGAAGAAGGAGATTTTTAAGTTCATTGAAACTGTTCGTGAGAAAAATTTTCATAATTTTTGAAAAATAATTTTTGTATTTAGGTACAATTTCTTAATTGAAAAAAAAACAACAAAAAAAAACAGTTTTGTTCAAAAATTTTTGAAAACAATTTTTCCTTCTTGTAAAAAAGAAAAAAAATTTTCAAAATTTTTTTGAATTTTTTGTGAGAACAAGTTTTATGCTTTTCCCCAGAAAATTTTTCAATTTTTTTCATGCTCAAAAACAATTTTTCAAATTTTTTTTTTAGCAATGCTACTTTTTTCAATTTTTGTGAAAGCAGAACTTTTAGTTTTTTTTTTCAAACAGTTTCTTTCAATTTTTTTTTAAACAAAATTTTTCACAAGATCAACTTCTCCTGCAAATGAACGAACCCCCCCCACATACCTGATGACCCTCTAGAAAAAAAATTGAATTAAAAAAAAATTAATGATTTTTTTTTCAAAAAAAAAATTGTAATTTTTGAAAACAATTTTTCCATGAACGGTTTTTTTCTGATTTTCTTCTGAAACGAATTTTTAATTTTGTTATAAAGAAGAAGAAGATTTCTAAATTTCTGACATTTGCTGTGTGAAAAATTTTAATAATTTTTCCAAAAACAGTTTACTTAGTAGGTACTTATTTTAATTTTTTTTGTTAATTTTCTTTGATATTTTTTGTTGGAATAATTTTTATAATTTTTTTTAAAAACGTTTTCCCAATGTTTTCTACTCCCAAAGTGCAAAGTGAAAATCTGAGAAAAAGAAATTCGACCGGAAAAGCAAAGCAATCCTGTCGAGTGGATTTTTCACCTCATCCATAGGGAAGTAGCTCGGTGTAAAAATTGGCAAAAAACTACTGGTCGAAATTTCTTTCGGTTGATTTTAAATTCAAATTATTTTTTGCAAAGGTGGTACAGGACACCGGGATATAATTTATAACGTATTAACGATTCCCGTAACTCGTATACAACTTCGTAGAAGTATTACGTACGAGTATATTGGCGAACACGTAAAAAAGTCGGCAAAAAAAAGAAATAGGTGAACGAGATAACCGCTTAGAGAGCAAGATGTCGACTAATGGTAGTAAAATAATATCGCCGATTGTAGTAGCTGCGAGGGTGACGGTGACGGAGACGCTGACGCTGGCGGGCTGACGTTGGAAAGCTCCGATGTTATGGCGAAAAAATTCTCAAACCTTTTATTGCTCACTTTTACAGAGCATAAAATCTCGACACGATTTTGTCTTTATGGTAATAACCCGCTGGAAATTGTATTTCTCTACTTATTAACGAAACGCCAGACCTAGCTAGGGTAAGGCGGGGCTGGGTGGCGCGAGCTAGTAGCGTGCCAAGCTGCATATTACACGCTGCAGCAATCATTGTAACGTGATTTTTGCACCAAATACGCGGACGGCTGCGAATGCTCTGTGGTTTAAATGCATTCGAGCACTCGGAGGTATTATTTTTATGATATACGAGAGCTTTTTTTTTATATTCGTATATGTACTATGTATTGTTGTAGTATATGCAGTTTATATGCGCCGATATTTGCCGAGGTCAGTGATCTTTCGCGAGTGGCTTAGGTTTTGGTAAAAAAATTGCACAAGAACTTACGACGAATGTGGCACGGATGGGTAATGAAGGTGGTGTCTCGAGATTGTGTTCGGCCCGGATTTGGAAGGAGGGGGTGAAAAAAATTCTGATCATATTTTTGGACTCCTGGGCCAAAAAGAACTCGATTGGCAAAAGTCACATAATTTCTTTATATATCAATGGTGAAACAGTATTATTTTATATGGAAGATTTCCGCTACTTTTGGTACTCTAGCACCAAGTCTAATGGGTCAAATAAGATCAAACTTGATATGTGGGGTTCTCTAGACACAAAAATTACACCCTAGAAATTTTGAGAGCCTAATTTGAAATTGGGGATATGTCCCTTTTTTGTAGGAGGCGCGGTGGGGTCCTAAAATGATAAAATGTTTTGAAACATATATCAGCAATGAAAACCTAAATTATCTCTAACATATCCGAATTTCAGCCTCCCGTGTTATCCCCACCCCATTTTAGGTCACAAAAACTGGATTTTGGGTTCATTTCATCACGTTGATCAGGCTAGAGACCCCCCTCCCAAATTGGACTAGGAGCATCAAAATCTTATCATAGATTCAGTTCATGCCCCTGATGTGCCTTTTGCAGGTTTTGACCTTTGGACCCCTTTTGACCATTGTGTAGGGTCGAAAATCAAGAATTTTTCATGTTTTAACATATAGGTACGTTGATCAACCTACAGCCTAAATCAAGTGACCTATTAGGAAGTCAAAATTTGGTATGTAGAGTCGATAGAGGTCACTGATGTGTTTTTTGGAGGTTTTGACTTTTGACCTCTTTTGGACCCTTGAACAGGGTCAAAAGTCCAAGAATTTTATGTTTTATCCGCTTTTTTGGTGCTTTGACCGTTCATCAGCCTACAGTCCGAACCAAATGACCATAGAGGTTTAAATTTGAAGTGTAGAGTCGGTAGAGATCACAGATGTGCATTTTAATGGTTTTGATCTTTGGGTCCAAATTTGGAGTGACCTCTTTTTTGGAGGGAGCTGTGGAGGTGCCCTAAAATGATACAATTTCTTGAAACTTGCTTCACCAGCAATGAACACTCGCCTTATCCCAAACATATCCAAATTTCAGCTTTCTACATCATTCCCACCCTTTTTTATATCCCATAAAGTGGAATTATACCAATTTTTTCACATTAGACAACTAAATGATGTAGGTCACAATTTGGTAAACAGAGTTGGTGCAGGTCACTGAGGTGCCCTTTGGAGATTTTTATTTCCTTCAAGTCCAAAATTTGGGGCGAGCTTCTCTTTTGGAGGATCTATAGTTGTCTAGTTCAATCTTCGATTCATAAATTCGGCTCTCGAGTAACATCTTGATTGACTGCTAGCGTTTTTTTTTTTTTTTTTTTTTTTGGAATCCTGGTTTCTCAAAAGTGGTAGTTACTTACTACCTAGTTGGTAGTTGGAGTATTCGATTACAGAAAAGATTAGTAATTGCCTATCGGTAACTTGTTCTAATCTTTTTTGAGTCATATCGGTAGGATGGAGAGAGTTAATACCCAGTTTTCTTCTTCTTTTCCAGCTAAGTTTCATGTCACCTTCTTGAAACATAATAGCTCCAATTCACTTGTTATACACAGTTATAGGCCTCCTGTTAACTCTAACTGCATCACAAACTTCAATGTCAGTGGCATAAGTTCCTGCCGAACCTATCAGCTCGAAATAATCTTCTTCACTTCATAGGCGACAACTTGGAAAGTGTTTATAACTAGGTATGCCTCCGATTCTGTTATAACACCTTCAGTAGGTAACGGCGTCGTTTCCAACTCTGGTAGGTAGAGGTACCTACTACCTAGCTACCTACATCTACATATTATTTCCATATAGGTTAGGTACCTAATCTCACGACCCTTGAACAACATTTTACCTACAAAGTTTATTATGGTAATACAGTTTTATCAACATACATAGGTATATATATATACATTCCATACATACGTATAATGTATTCGTACTCATATACGAGTATATGTATGTACAGTACAATACAACCTCTCTTTGTCTCTTTAGATATGGATGACTACAATACGTACAAATGTTGGGAAAATAATAACCATTAGTAGATTTTGGACCTTTAACCTTCCTCGAGCTCGACACTATCTTTCGTATACATCGATATTTTTTGTATTCCTATAGTACTGTTCTAACTCGTATAATAATCTGCGCATAGACATCTCGTCCCGTCGCGTCGTTGATTTAACTCCTCGTAGTCGACAGCGACAGTAGTAACTCGCCGGTATTTCCAAATAACGAAAAGAATCGAATGCGATCGTTTTTATATGTGTAATTTTGTACTTTGGTATACGCTCGTACCGCTACGACGACGTAACGACCCAACGGGACGGCATCGGCTTCGGCTTCGGCAGCCACCGCGCAGGCAATGCAAACTTACTGCCAGATCTTCGTACGAGAGAAAGTCATCGTTGACGTTGGACGGCGGCGGACAAGGATAAAAGGCTGTCTGCTGCGATTGATGTCTGGCCCCTGAACCGGACTCTCTCAAATCATCCACGTGTCTACGTTGAAAAACTGGCGAAGCTAGAACTTTCCGCTTCCTCGTATTGTATTCAGCTACCAATCTGTCGAAGTCTTCCCATTCCGTATCTACGTCTTCTTCGTACATACTCGTACTTCGACGTCGCGTCGCGTCGCGTCGTTTCGATATGGTAATATGGGCACGATCGGTTTGACTTTTCACGATACCTACGGCCACATGGCAATCGCGGCCCCTGATCTAGGTAGATAGCAGGTGTAGGTATAACCTCTTTATGTTTACAATTAAATTGAAAATCCGAAACTCGCGAATAGGTACTCGATCGCAAACCGTAACTGCGGACAATCGCACACGAATTATGCAATATGTACATCCACGTCCACATCCACGTATACGAGTAGATATTAAAGTCAATTTGAAATACGATTTCGTCTTTCGTCGCCGATCGTCTCATATCGCCGCCGGTCATTGTTAGCTTCCTTTTAGATACGTAGAGCGAGGCGTTAATATAGGTACTGTGGTCATTCGCGAGCTATTGTACTCGTACTACCCTACCTCTACGCCACTCGCCACTCTTATCTTATTTATTCTACATATACGAGTAGTTATATACCATTACCTATACGATAGCGATATAGCCTAACGTGAACGTGAACGTGCACCGTGCACCGTGCACCGTGCAAGTAATTTACGTATAAATGCGACTACACGTAGCCAACGCAACTGGGACGTATCAATTTAACCAATTAATTCGCTTCTTTTCATCCGTTAATCTGCGCGCTTCTTCTTTCGGCGTCAGTAAGGCTGGCAGAAAAGGAAACACCGTTTTCACACAAACAAGAAGCCAAAAAGACGTGTTCAAAAGTTGACCTTTTTTTTAAAAAAATTATCGAGGAAATATCAAAAAAGTTTCCTCGTTAGATACATATTGCTTGTTTACTATGAACTGTTTTAGATGAAAAAAGTTGAAGCTTTCAAACAAGGTAAACATCGGTTAAAAAGTTGCAGCCATTTTAACTTCAAAATTGAAACAGAAAAAAAATTTCTCAATTATGGCGGAAAATTGTCGAGAGTGGTCCCCTGAATAACCCCAAAGAGTTACCAC
>FIZV01061975.1:0-11025 GCA_900050545.1 Trionymus perrisii | reverse complement strand
TTATTTTGAATTCAGAGTTGCCAACATAACTTTTTGTAACAAAAATTCCAGGGGGGTTCACATATTCTTGTACACCCGGTAGTACGTTTGATAACAATTTTTTTGGTGCACACTTGACCAACACCACTTGACACTTTCACTCCAGTAGCGTTCAAGCGCACTCTATCATTTTTTACTGGCATCATGGTGAAGGCCTCATTTTTCCCACTCGTCCCACTCCATATAATACATTAATACTCAAAGGGAGACTTATTCTTTAAAACTTGTCATCAGCTCAGAGAGAATAAAGATGATTCCGGCTCACAAAAAAGTTCAACAATCAAATGCATCATCGAAGAAAGTAGTTGTAAGTGTGGCTTAATTTATCTGTACACAGTTCGATGATTTGTTGTTAAAATTAAACGTCTACTTCAGGTTTCGTTTGTCGTTCGAGATGAACACGAACCTAAACACCGAGCTGGTGTAAATTCGCTTCAATATGATGCCAATTTGGACAGATTGTTTTCGGCCGGCCGTGATAGTATCATTAGGACGTGGGACTGTAAAAATATCAACAAACCCTACTTGCAATCTTTGGAACACCACACAGACTGGGTCAACGATATAATATTATGTTGTAATGGAAAGAATCGTAAGTATCTCAGACGTGTACAATTCACTCGTCGACGAACATATTTCAATCGTTACATTCATTTTTCTACCAGTGATCTCAGCCAGCTCCGATACAACGGTAAAAGTATGGAACGCTCATAAAGGATTTTGTATGTCGACGTTACGAACTCACAAAGATTACGTTCGAGCTCTCGCTTACGCTAAAGATCAAGAAAAGGTCGCCTCAGCGGGCTTAGATAAAGCCATTTTCTTATGGGATATAAATACGTTGACCGCTTTAACGGCTAGTAACAATACAGTCACTAGTAAGCCACTTTTTATTCGTTCATTTGTCTTTGTAATGGTGCATCTGTACTTACAGTTTTGTTTCGATTGCAGCTTCGTCACTACCTGGCAGTAAAAATTCCATTTATAGTTTAGCCATGAATTCGATGGGTACAGTGATAGTTGGAGGAAGCACGGAGAAAGTGCTCAGAGTATGGGACCCTCGTACCTGTCAAAAAACAATGAAATTAATCGGTAAAGTTAATCGTCCTTTTTCCAAGTAGCTGAGTAATAAATTATATAGCTCATACATATTCAATGTAACAGGCCATACGGATAACGTTAAAGCGTTAATACTGAGTCGCGACGGTTCACAGTGTTTGTCCGGTAGTTCGGATGGTACAGTGAAACTGTGGTCGTTAGGACAACAGCAATGTATGGTTACCATTAGAATACATAAAGAAGGCGTTTGGGCATTAGCGGTAAATATTTCGCTGTTTTATGCGGCGCAAAACTTGTCATCTTTACATTAGCTAATCGCATTTATAATTTCAGGCCACTGAAAACTTTTCTCACGTTATATCCGGTGGCAGAGACCGTCGAATTTATAAAACTGATTTAAAAAATATATCAAAATATACTCTAATCGCGGAAGAACGTAATCCCATATTGAAAATTTGCCCTGTTCCTGATTTTTCAGGAATTTGGGTAGCCAGTGACGAATCAAGTATTAATTTTTGGGTCAGTATTCTAATTCTGATCACCCACCTATGATAAAACTTGATCGTGCTGAAGATGAACCTATGTTTTTTGCAGTCTCTCAACGACAGATCAGACTGCGATGACATGGACAATGATTACGACGCAGACGTCAATATTGAACCTAGAATGACCATTGAAGGCGCTCCAGCTATCAAGAAATACCATATACTTAACGACAAAAGACATATATTGACTCAAGATTCTTCCGGAAATGTCAGTCTGTACGACGTGCTTCAGGTTGATGCGACTTTATTTCTCATTTCTGGTTAGGATATTCAATCTGACTGGTATTTTTAATTTATGAAGGTGAAAAAAATCGAAGATTTGGGTAAAGAAGATTTCGACGAACAAGTAAAAGAAAGATTTAAATTGATGTACATTCCGAACTGGTTCAGCGTTGATCTTAAAACCGGCGTAAGTGAAAATTGATTTCTCGATCTAGCTTTAAAATTACTTTAACGATCTTTTTTATATTTCAGTTTTTAACGATTCATTTGGGCCAAGAAGAAAACGATTGTTTTTCGGCTTGGGTGGCTGGAAAAGACGTCGGCGTAGTCAATCCTCCTGATCAAAAAGGTACCGCAGATTATCGCGCAGGGATCTCCTATAAATTTTGATTTTTGAGAACGTGCATATTCTTTTCAGTCAATTACGGGTGTTTACTTCTGAAAGCCTTACTGGAGCATTGGCAGTACACGCTATTGGAAAATGAAAAAGAAGAAATAACCAAAGATCAACACAACGGTACGCCTCCCTGTTTAGTTTTAGGAGCTTTGCAAATACCTCAACATACTCCAATTATATTTACGTAAGTTCTATTGGGAAAACGCATTAATTGAAAAATTAGTAAATTACTTGTTTTTTCATTTTCCAACTGAAACACGTTTGATTACAGCGAAATTGGTAATAGAACTTTATATCGTGTTACCGTGAAAGACTGCATCGGCCAAACAGAAACTCATATATTGAACGAAACCGTACCTGATTGGGTCAGGGACGTATTAATTACAAAAAAACCTCCTAAATTCATCAAAATATCGTTCTACCTTTTACCACCCAATGAATTCGTATCAAAAAATACCAAACGAGAAAGATTAGTTGCCAACGATTTTATACAAGTTCATAAAATAATCGAACACGTTTACGAGAAATTTTGCGGACCCGATTGTTCTCCCGCAGCCAATATGACTGGCGGGGCTGGTGCCGCCTCGAATGTTGAAAGAACCACCAATGCCATGAGTCAGGAAAGTCAAGCTTCGTTCCTCGATTCTATCGAAATCGTTTGCAATGATCAGGTAAAATTTTAACAACACGTAGAGTTCACCTATTTATCGTTTAGTTTGCAAAAAAATTAATTTTCTTAATCTAAAATTCATCTTATCCTTTTTCGACAGGTTTTAGATCCCAGCATGGAACTAAGAACGGTTAAATATCACATATGGAAATCTTCTTCCGATCTAACTCTTCATTACAGAGGCAACAAAGGCAGCTTGAGCTTTCTGCAGAAGAATTAGGTAGTCTCGTCGATTTTTATCAACGTTTTAATTCTGACTATCAATTATTCTTATCTCTGTTGTCTTACAGATCTTTACAAATTACAATTCGAGAAATTGAATATTTCCTCCGAACGCGACGTGAAGAAGAACGAATTTCGCTGTCGCCGAATAAATTGAAGATTGAGATTTTTATCGTTCGATGCTGATCTGTTTCAAACCAAAGACAAAGAAGGCGTGCTGAATTACGTAGCCTTATTACCTGTCTTATGGAAAATGAACAGTTATATTGGAAAATGGTTACCATTTGTGATATACGTAGAAATATAATTCTGTCTGCGCTGTGTCTTTGATAGAAACAGAAATGCGTTCTGTTTTTCATATGTGATAGTTAAATAATATGGTGGATTTGTTGATAAGGTGCGTTTTTGTTGGTTAGTTTTGTATAAAAGATTTGAAGCGTATGTCACATTACTTCAATATTTCTCGATTCGTGTTCAGACTTACAGTCACTTCCCCCTCACCCACCAAACCATTGATCCCTGCTTATATAACTTCATTTCGAGCATCTAATTTTTAGTTTTATAATTCGTATATATATAGATACTTTTTTTCAATTCATAGTGTGGCGTATTACCGTTGTTTGAAATAATCCTTTAAGTTTTTCATGCATTTGTGTTTCCTTTATGTAAAAACGATCCTATTTTATTAATATAATGCAATTTTTTTTACGTTTGAGTCTTTTAAAATCCTTATTTTCAGCAGTTTAGGTAATTTTTCATTGCAAATTTTTGAACAAAATAACTGACGTACAATTCAGTGCTTGATTTAGAATACGATCGAAAGCAACAATGGGTTTCAAAACAATGAAACCATCTAATAGAGAGGGGAAAACAACAAGCATACTACAAACAAAACGAGAAACAATTTTAACTGTTATAATATTACGTAATGAGGAACAAAAATGAAAATGGTAATGAAAGTATAAATTATGTTTTCAAAAGTAAAAATATTCGTACTAGCGTCGCAGCATGAGAATGAAGAAACAATAATTTATCAATAGTCAATTGTAGTCGATTAAGAAAATCCTTCTGTACAGTAGTAAAGCTATCAAAATCACAATCACACTGACTGTTATCCTAGAATTTGATATATTTGACAAAGTAGAAGATAGAAGATCAGCGTTCAATGAATTGTTTGCCGAAGTTTGAGAAATATTGATGGATTCACGAGGTAGAGACGATTCCGATTGCGAGGCTCTATGGATACTTGTACAATTGGGATAATTTAAACTTGAACTTTCTTCAGAAATCTCGTTAGCGGGAGTACTGTCGGGAGAAGTTTCTGATTCTTGGGAAAATACGTAGTCACCGAAATCTTTGGGATCTGGTTCGGTAACATCGGTGTTTGGCGTAACCTGCGTGAGGTATCACAACGAATGAAAAATAATCTCGAAGTACAAGAATATGAAAATAAAACGAAATTAATACCTCTTTGGTATTGTCTTGGTCTGGGAAACTCTTTTCATTATCGGAATTCAACAGAAGATCGTTTATTTTACCACATTCCGGACATTTCCATTCCGAAGATCTAAATTAGAAAGGAAATTTCCGATATTATATCAGATCAGATAATAAAGAGATTACCAAAAAGATAAAATACTTTTTCGCTAAAGCTTTTCGTTCATCCGATGAGTAATCCAAAGCGCCCACGGTACCGTTGCCAGGAGTGGGTAGAAATGCAATCAATGCTAGAAGCGCGGTTCTAACGCACCACGAAGGCTGCCACGTTTCAGGATGATGACCGGAAATGCTCAAGCATACTTTTTTATTTGTTTCAAATCTGCCATTAGGCTATGAAAAAATTGCATTTTAGAAAAATTTGAAAGTCACCGGACAGTGGTCATTTCAGTACGGAAATCTCACCGTTAACAGAATAATATTTGGCGGTTTCATCGGATATTCGGAAGGAAAAATGAGTCGACCGTGGTAAATTCCACCTTCGAAGTCGGTTTCTGACGCCCCTCTAATAGTGAAATGCCATTCGAAAAGATTATCACCTACTGGAGCAGCGCTGTAATCCTCAGTAGGCTCACGCATTTCAGACGCCTCTCTCATGAGACGCTTCACCGCTGTAATACGTAATACAGTTGAATTATTATTTCAAATCATAATTGATAAGTTGATATTGATAACCATCAAACCATACGTACCAGGACTCTTGATATTGTATTGGTTTTCAAAATTCATATTGTAAACACGATAGAAACCAAAGTGAAAAATTATTCTTTTTTCATCTCAACATTAAAACGAATCGTTATTATAACCGATACAAATTTACGTTCGACGTTTGTATAATTGGACCACTCCCCTTATTTACGGAATTGTGCATACGAAGGTTCTATCAGCTGACGATGTTCTATTCATATAAACGGAAGCAACCATGAATTTTCTACATGTAGATAAAGCGTAAATAATTTTCTCAAAGTAAATTGTACTGTTTGGTCATTCCTCAACTTCTAGTACACTGATGAGTATTTTTTCTTTTTTCGAAACGTACTCAAGAAGGAACTATGAATGATTGAGTATTTGAAAGGCTAGAAACGAGGTTCCAATTGAGAATTACACTAATACCCTAGTAAAATCGAATGTATTTTTTCGATTATTAAATGAACACCTACTTTTTGAGAACGTCTTAGAATTTATTTCTATTTTTAGAAGTCCAACAGATTGATGACAAAACAGAATGACCTGAATGACTATCGTTAACACGTAATGGTAATAATAATTAACTATATCAAGGACCAAAGCTCAAGATAATAAAGTACTAAAATTTTAACACGGATTGTGAAATAGTCGAATACCTAAGTTGAAGGAAGCATGATTTAATTTTCTCTAGATTAAAAAATTAAACGAAGGAGATTCTTTATCAATGAATTATCAGTTTACAATCAAGAAGGAGGTTCCCAAAAACCCCAAGAATTCCCAAATTTTTCCAAACAATAAACAGAAAGCCAGTCTCTGAATTTTGCAGACAACGTGCAGACAAAATTTATAATCGATTTTTCATGAATCCTCGACCATTTTTGAAGAAAAATTATGCTAAATAAAGATTCTATAAATATTACACGATTTGTTAAATACCTTTGAGTTAGCTTTCACGCGATAATCTGAAAGAATTAATTGAAAAATAATTTTTAAAACTTTTGTCGTTTCGAACTTTCGTGACAAAATCACGAGTTCACGAAAAATAAAACCATGATGAATAAGAAAGAGAATTTGGCGTGGTGAGTTACCATTGGTAGAAAGAATGAGCCAATGGTGTGATTCCATTTGGCTTCGAACAAATTTTGTCGGAAGGTGATTGACTATACAAAATAATAATTTGCGGTATTCGTATCAAGTGTGACTTGTAATTTAATTGTTAGGAGCCGGTTACTTTAATCGTGTTTTAAAATATACTTATTATAAGAACAAAATGTATCTATTACTTAATTTATTCACTGTATTGTTTATTTGTTCTGTGGTCAAATCAGAAGTATATTTCGAAGAACGATTCCCAGACGGTAAGAATTTCTTTCTCAACTTATCGCTTTCTACCCCTTATACACGCATTCAAAGTCCTCTGATATTATGCCAAAAAACCTCTTGGATCGTTTAAAAATAAGTCACCGGAAGCTTTACACGAGTACCGAACTCGCAAACCATGACAATATTTGTAAAATTCGGCTTAATTTTGACTAATCTGTATCCACGTAAGATACACGTAAGCTAACTGGAATCGTACATTTTTTATCAGTATAGTCGAATATTTGGCGAACGTGTTCATCGCAAATTTCTGCTAAATACGAGTTATTTTACAGATTCATGGGAAGAAAACTGGATTTATTCGGAATACCCTGGAAAAGAATTCGGTAAATTCAAATTATCGTCTGGAAAATTCTACAACGATGCCGAAAAAGACAAAGGTAGTATAAAAATAGAGAAAATGCTGTCGAGATAGCGAACAATTCTCACAAATTGTATTTTTTCAGGTATTCAAACATCGGAAGATGCCAAATTCTACGCCATTTCGAGGAAATTCCCTCCTTTCACGAATAAGGGTAAAGATCTCGTTGTCCAGTTTACTGTAAAACACGAACAGGGTATCGACTGCGGTGGCGGTTACGTTAAACTTTTCGACTGTAGCTTGGACCAAAAACAAATGCACGGAGAATCTCCTTACTCGATCATGTTCGGTGAGTGATAATGACGGTACATAAGTACATATATCGTTTATTTTTCAATTAAGTTGGGTATAAGCATAATAACCAATTTTTTTGTATAAATAGGACCCGATATTTGCGGACCTGGCACGAAGAAAGTTCACGTCATTTTTAGTTACAAAGGAAAGAATCTACTTATCAATAAGGATATCAGATGCAAGGATGACGTATTCACTCACTTATACACTTTAATTTTACATCCCGACAACACCTACGAAGTGAGTAATTTGAATTTTATCGAGTAATTTCCGCCTTCAAATTGGCTAATTCTTTTCCACCGATTCGCAGGTATTGATCGATAACGAAAAAGTCGAAAGTGGAGAATTAGAAAGCGATTGGGAATTCTTACCGCCGAAAAAAATCAAAGACCCAGAAGCCAAGAAACCGGAAGACTGGGACGATAGACCAACCATCGACGACCCCAATGACACGAAACCCGAAGATTGGGATAAGCCTATGCACATCCCAGACCCAGAAGCTAAAAAACCCGAAGATTGGGACGATGAAATGGACGGAGAATGGGAACCACCGATGATCGATAACCCAGAATACAAAGGCGAATGGAAACCAAAACAAATCGACAACCCTGATTACAAAGTAAGCATTCAATCATCGCGCACCTGTACACTTTATTTACAAAATACTCGTTAACGTGTGGTATGGTATTGAATTATGCTTACGTTCGTAGATCATTAACCTACGTTAAAGCACCTGTGTTGTCACATGTGTCGTTATGTCAACGTCACATTCCCGTATCACTTACAACTCTTAACTTGCGATTTGTTATTTTAATGAAGCCACGTTGCCCACGTTTATAAAATACGCATACAGAAACATTTGACTAATTTTTTTCCCTTTCACAGGGCGTATGGGTACATCCAGAAATCGATAATCCCGAATACTCACCCGATCCCAACTTATACTTGAAAGAAGAAATCTGCACTCTTGGTTTCGATTTATGGCAAGTCAAATCCGGTACCATTTTCGGTAACATTTTGATCACCGATGACGTCAAACACGCCAAAGAAGTTGCAGAAACTGTCTGGAAACCAATGCTGGTAAATAAAGGTTTCTTCAACACTTAGAACGTAACTGGACAAAACTTAATTATTGTTTTCTTCTTAGGCCGGCGAAAAGAAAATGAAAGAAGCCCAAGATGAAGAAGAAAGCAAAGCCGAACAAAAGAAAGTTGACGAAGTCGATGAAGAAGACGAAGAAGAAGAAGATGAAAGCAAACCAGAAGCTGCCGAAGAAGTAAGTAACTCTCTGACGACTCAAATCGATTCTCCAACGTTCGATTAAATTAATTTATACGTTTCTTTTCAGGCTCACGATGAACTGTAAGCGAAGCAATGGGTTCGCCATTTTTTTGGGACTGGGGACCGTTTACGAAGTTTTTCGCGCGACTGTTATTGTTTCGAGTTTCCGTTCAAGTTAAGTGAATAACGCTGCATTTTTTTTCATTTTTATTGCACGATGTGTATATTTTCCATTGCGATAACATAACTTTTTATAAAAAAAAAATTTTCATCGGGTTTTTCCTTTTTCAATAATAGTTTTAAAAAGTTTGAAAAAAAAAATGTTCTATGGTACCTACAATTATTATTGTTATATTATTTTTGTACAGTGTATTTTATTACGCGGTAGTTGTTAGGGACGATAATTCGTGTTCTTGCGTGGCGTCGATGCTTTCCTTTTAATTTTATTGGGGAAAATAAAAATTGTAGATAATTTTTATGGTAAGTTACGTGTATTAGGCGTATTTCTTTTTGTCAATATCGCGCTATTGTCATTGTCATCTATTTTTAATCGAACTAATATATTATACTTAAATTGAGAAATCTTCCCCTTTCCCGTTTACCTTTCACATTTTATAATTGTGTATCTTTTTATTTTTTTGTTCCAAATAAAACGTTAGGTTTATTTTTAGCTTTTTTTTTTATTTAAAACAAATTGTAGATAAATTTTTACAATAAATGTGTTAATTTTAACTGTTCGTGTATTCGCTATTTTACGAGTAACGAGGTGGTGTTAACAAATTGAGTTCCGAGGGGTCCCGAGGGAAAAACCTTGAATTTAAATGAGTTATTTATACGATTGTACACAGGAAAATGATATGGTCCACGTAATCGACTACGTGGAGATTAAATATTGAATTCGGTTGCGTCAATACATAAAAATTTTACGGTTTAGAAAATAACGATTTACAAATTAAACTTGATTCGGTATTTCAAACTCGAAATTTCGGAATTATACATACGAATGAACGACAAACATGTTGCATTCGTGTTGAACAAGTAGTCGATGCGTGTTTTTACGGATGAAAGCTTGACCCAGCGACGATCAGTTGAGAAAATCCAACAATTTGATAAACAAGCTACTTATATGAGCTATGTGCTCATTGAAAGGGTACTTTCTCTGAACATGTTTCTAAAAATTAGCATCATTAACATAATTATAAGTATTAAGTACCCTGACAAATACCAAAGCACTTTACTGAAGGATTGAATATTTAGAAAATAAAATAAAATCAACTTGAAAAAAGTTAAATTACTTATGTATTTTTTTGGGTAAGTATCTGTTTTTATTTCACGTCTTGTTTAAAATTTGATTCATTTAATTTTTTTTTACAAAATATTTTGAATTTTTCAAAGCTTTTCTTTTGCAAATTTTATTCCATTTTTTTTTTGCCAAAAATAGGTATATTTTCAAAAATTTTTAAAAGAAATTTCGAATTTTTCGAAAATTCTTTTTTTTCTTAGACATTTAAAAATTTTGTAAAAAAGTCTTGAAATTACATGAAGAAATTTTAAAAGATGTTCAAAAATAATGCTTTGAAAAAAATTACCTAATTAAGTGTAAAAACTCGATTATTAATTAATTTTGGTTTGAAAAGATTCGATTTTTTGAAAAAAAAAAAAATCAATCAAGTTTTTAGTTTTATCATAAAAAAATCTCAAAAAAATGTATATATTTATTTTTTAAGTTGAAAATTCAAATTTGTGCACCTAAAAAAAAATTACGAAAATTTTCAGAAGATCGAAGAAAAAAATACTTCAAAAATTATCCATGAATTTTTTTTTAAATTTCCAATTCATGTTTTTAGCAAGAAATTGAGGAAATTAATAAACGAGGTGAAAAAAATTAAAACCATTACATATTTCAAAAAATTAACACACAAACATTGTCATTATAAATCTTGGTGCTCTTGGACTAAGAATGACCCTTGTCCTTCGTTAAATGATCATCAGATTCAATTAGAATTCTCCAACTTTTTCAAATTGAAGCAGTACTGATTTTTTTTTTGTAGTACACAGGTAAAATTTTTGAAATTATAAATTAAACCTAAAAATTTCTATATTTCTTGAGACAAAATTTTTTTGAAATTTTTCTTTACAGCGAAAATTTTTTAGTTTTCTCGAGAAAAAAATCATTTTTTTAATGCAACCGCGAATTCTTCTTCTTTTTTTTTTATTTTGTTTTGTTTGAAATAAAGAAATTTTTCATTTTTGAAATAAGAATGTACCTAACAAGGGAACCTTTTGTACTCGCCGGCTTGGAATCGAACGAAACTAGGATATTCGGAAAGAGCATGTCCGAAAACCCCCAGAACCAAAATTTTAGCTGCCC
>FIZV01061964.1:0-19270 GCA_900050545.1 Trionymus perrisii | reverse complement strand
AATTGCTCAAATTTTTTTCTGAAAAATTCCAAAAATTATCCTTGGTACCAACTATCATCCGTGCAAGTTTGAAAAAAATCGATTGAAAACCGCCAAAGTTAAAAATGTTCAACGAAAATCCACTTTAAACCCCCCTAGAGGGGGCTAGGGGTGAGATATCGAGCTAAAAATTTTGTCACGGGGGTTTCAGACCATAAGGACCAACTTCCACAGGAAAATTAAAAAATCCGTGCTCAGGGCCAAATCACCCCCAAAACCCGGCTAGACTCTTTCAATTCATCAAATTTTTTACTCATCTTGATTTAGTAATTTTTTTTTATAAATTTCAGATTAGGTACTGATTCATTAAAATTTTCTTATCCGTTTTTCAACCAATTTTTGATTAATTAAATTTTCGTTCATGTTTGCCAAGAAGCATAGCCAGTTGAGAATTGAAGTATAGTAGTGGAAGTTGGTCTTAATACGATTTAAAGTTATTTTGGAAAAAATTATTAAATTAATAAAATTTTCAATTTATACCTATTTGCATTTTTAAATTCAATGCACATTATTCTACCGTATTAATTTAAATTTAATTTTTAATAATAATAATTAAATTTTCATTAAATGTAAGAATAAGGTTAGGAGAATTATTTATTCATTCTCATTTTTTTTTAAATTGGACCCTTCCGCACTCCAACACCTTCCAAAGAAGTCAAATGCGTTTTTTTTTGTTATAAATTTTAATTTTTTGCAATTATTCTCAATTGGATTTTTTAAAACTTTTAGTGTTGATGAATCCCGCCAAAGATCACTCCTGGAATTCTTTGAGTTTTTTTATAATGCTCCTTGGCATGGCAATCCGAATTTTAAGATTTTAAAGCAAATCGAAAAATCAATTTTTGTCACTATTTTTTACACGGTCTGAAAATGCTTTCCTTGAAATACATCATTAAAGACACCTAAATAAATTATCAACCTAAATTTGGAGCAAATTCATTCATTTTTCCCAATTTTTTTTTTCAAAATATCCGAATGATGTTATTTTGGGAACCCACAACCTCTTCCCAGATCATCTGAAGACACAAAATTCATTTCTGAACATATCTCAACTTGATATTCGTTATCTGAATTTCAAGTGGCGCCAGTAGCCCCCTCTCCATTTGAAAAAAAAACAAATTTTATAACTGTTGAATTTTTTAATTTCTTTCATCAAAATTGCATTTTTTCAAGAGAAATGATTCCGATCTTTTTTTATTCTGCTCATCACTGAATTTTAAGTGAACTCCATTCGATCCCAGCAATTTAAAAAAAAAAAAATCGATTTTCAAACTCTTACATTTCCCATTTTGTTTTTTGTTTTTTTTTGGGGTGGGGGGTAGATCTTAAGGTGCCACTTGAAATTAAATTGAGGAAAATAAAAAAAATGGGAATAAATTCTCATGAAAAGAAATAACTTTGATCAGTTATAATAACCGAAAAAAGAAAAGAGATAGAAAATCGACCAATTTTTTCATTTTATCAAAAAATCGAGGGTACCTTGAAACTTCTTAAAATTCAGCGAGGTAAAAACCAAAAAAATTTGAGATATTTCCTCATGAATTGAAAGAAAAAAATGAGAGTGAGATAATCACATTTTTTACTATCAGAACGATGTAACTGTTCGAGCTCAACTCTAAAAATACATCTTTCAAAAGCATTAAAAGAATAGGTAGGTCTAGGTACCTAATAATTTTTTTTTAAAAACACTCACTTTTCAAAGCCCACGATTTTCCACGGTTCAATCCGACCATAAAGGTTCCCATATCGGCGTAACATTTGGACGACAGTAGTTTACTCATTTCGTAGTTATCTTGCCAAACATCGAACAAACGATAAAGATCGAATAAATCGACAGTTTGATCGAAACGAGTAACATTTTTCTGAACAAAAGCTTCAACGGTTGAACTTTTCGCTTCGTGGTTAATTTTGGATCTGGAGAACTTTTGAATGACAGATCCACTTTCAGGATCTTCGGTACGTCTTCCTACACGTTGATTTTGTTTGCTGCCCATTTCTTCGGACGACGGTAAAACCATTTTACCATATTTCAAAATTTCCGGCACAACTTTGGATACCAAAATTCCGGAAATGTTGCCATTTTTATTGTTCAATTCGGAATCTTCGAAAATATCTAGATCTTCGCTTTGCTTGGGTTTTTCATCGGTGTCGTATATTTTGATACCTTCATCAATGGAAGACGAATCGGTGATTTTGTCGAGGTTTTCGTTTTTGGTAACATTTTTGAATTTTTCTTCGCTTTCGATACTCTGGTCGAATTTGCGAATACCTTCGATATTCTCATTGCTGTACGGTTTCACCTCGTCTAACGTAGTCTGGTCGTTCACTTCGTAATCCTCGTAATTTTCTTTAGATTTGTTATCGGTGACATTTTGAGCTCGGCTGGAACGGGTGGTCGAGTCAGTCGAAACTAAACAAAGACAAAAACCCAAACATAAAAAATTCGAAAAATACGTCCGTTTGAAAAAATTTATCCTCGACATGATCTAACGTATCGAACGAGCATGTGATGATTATCACCTCCGAATCATAACAATTTCATTTTACGTAATGCTAGGCGCGAACGAAACTAAACTGTCTAGACAACTCAAATTCTCACCGAAGTGTTATCCGCGAGAGCCGAAGAGTGGGATTAGCAACCACCGGACATTTCACCGGGAGAGGTATCATATCAACGCCTAAGGTCGCCAACCATCATCGAGAAGAAGATTGGAAAACTGAAAACCAACCTGTTGAACGAACACGAGTTTCTTTAGCAAATACTACCATCAGCAGCACTTTCACCATCCGTTAGATAAATATTTTTCATATTTATTTGTCTGAAAAAATAATACAGCACTAATTTGTGAAAAAATGCCAAAAAAGGACATAAAATTCGAGACAGCTGAAGTATTGAAACGAATTGAAGATTTGCTGACTTCTAGGTGAATATTTAATTTTATGAGACGTGTAGAATTGAAAAAAAATAACATAAAAAAATTAATTTTAAGATATTAACTCTACCTTTTGTTCAATTATCGAGCACATCGGTATTTAAAAAAAAAAAAAAAAAGTTGAAAAACAAACTAAACATAGGTACCTGCAATATTAATTATGACAAATAATGGCAATAAGTGAATTACTTTTCTTTATTTTCTAGAATTCTTCGAAATGTTCAAAAAATAATAATCTAGTCTTTTTTCATCAGAAAAGAAGTAGGTAAGAAGGGTCGATTCAATTTCATAATTCTTCAATCGCTTCAGCCAGGCCTATGATATTTTAATTACATCACTATTGGAAAGGTATTTTCAGTAGCAAATAACCAATGTTTTCTCACTGATTATTAACTTAGTTTATTTGTGAAAAATGGACACATATCGTACGTTTAGTGTTGGTGTTAATATTTTAAAATACAATACGTAACACCGCGTAATAATGCTAGGTATTGAAATTGTTACGTACCTTAACAAATTGAGATTTTGTAACACGTACTTCTTTCAAATCTAACACAGACAAATGATCCTTTTATCATAGCTTAATATGGTAGCATTAAGATTCCCTCTTGTTATATTTGATGAACGAATGAAATCACAAATTAAAAGTTGTGATTAATAGTCAAACATAGGTAAACTTTCGTATTTTTACACGTTACACGTTCGGTAGGCTTATGAATTTAGTCAACTTTTCGTCGAAGATAATATAAATTACGAAATATCGAATTGTAAAAATGTGTTTCATAGGAACTGGAATGATTTAGAAGTAAAAACAGGTCACATTTACTATAATCGTGTTGTAATTAACGATACCGGTGCTCGAAAGTATTCCTGTACTACCTTATACCTATGGTTTTCAAATACATATGTATTGGAGCGATATGATACTACCAATCTAAAAATACACTTTACCAAGTGATGAAGTATTCTTAACCACCAGAAAACCGTTAACACAAGAAATCAAGATAAAACGGCTAGGCTGAAAGAGTTTCGACAATATTACTTGGTCAAATTGCTGCAACTACGGTGTGAAAAAATGATTCCCGCAATGCATCGGTTTGAATGAACTTAACATTGCTACTTTTATTGACCATCATAAATATTATTTCAGTTTAACGGACGTTAAATATTTTTATGAAGTGGCGTTATGGAAGGTTACTTACATTTTTGATAATTTATCCGATGAGACTGCATTACGTTAAGAGTTCATAGGTGTGAACGACACCGCTTTCTAATTAAATTTCATGAATAAATTTTATTTTTAATGTTCCAAATTTACCATTACCAATGATATACCTACGCAATATTTTCGATAAAAAATTACATTAGGTATACATCTACAGTGTAATGAAATTATCGCGCTTGAATACCACCAAAAGTATAATTCAGCATCAGCTACTACATTTTAATTTGTATTGTCCTTGTGTGAACGTGGTTTTTTTTCAATCAAATGTAGGCTACTCGTGTGAATCAACGCATTAATTCGATTATATGGATAACTTTTTTGCTAGTTTATTACGACTGATATATTTCATTGAAATATATGATATGATTTCTTCGGTGGCTACTTAGTTAATTGTCTGTTTATAGTTCAGATTATTTGAAACAAAAACGGTCTAAAAAATCTAACGTACCTAGGATGAGATCTGAGCTTTCTCATCTTCTCATTTCGTATTTTTGAGGAATAACGTGCAGGAATTTGTGATTATTAGTACAACCACACAAGACCATCTCTACATATGAGAAGCTAACCTCTCATATCTACTTATTTTTTTCATTATCAGTAGGTATGCAATATATTTATTCATATTATTTTCAAATTAACACGTCATCTTCTTCAACGTTTCACGAGTAAAACTGGTGAAATTATATGAAAATATAATTTAAAAAAAATTGAATAGTCAAGACAGATAGTTAGCGATTCAAAAATTGTTAACTTTCGGTATCAAAAATTGGGTTGTCAGAAGTGGGATTCGAACCCACGCCCACAGAAGTGGACTGCGACCTGAACGCAGCGCCTTAGACCACTCGGCCATCCTGACATCGGCCAAAAGACTGCTTTTTACCGGCACTATAACGCGAGTGGTAATATTGACGTCGAATTTGAATTTTCTGGCAAGTTGACGCAAAAAATACAACCAATAATTGAAATTGAAATACATTTTCGGTATTAGAAATCGTTACATGATTGAAATATGGGGAAATCATATGGATTGAGGCGTTGAAGGTTCCGTTTGCCATGCGTTAAGTTACATCTTATAATCGATGAACAGAGACTTCAAATTTTGAATTGCGTATTTCTCTCGAAAGGTAGCTTTTTTGTAAGTGCAATATGACGCATCTTAGTAATACTGCATTTGGTTACTTGATTACTGTTTCGTACTTACATACCTCTTTCTGTACATTGCTGATATAATAGCAAAAGTGAGGATGGAATTTTATCCAGTCTTCGTCCGAGTTTGAGGTAGAGATATGAACATACGAGTACTTGATGTGTTTCACAACACAATTCGCGTCTTTGTTACATTGATAATACATTTTAAAACTTGAATTCGACCAAACAGTAAATCAAAATCATAATAATAATATTGATAATGGCTTAATGGCCCTTTTCACAACTTTAGCACACTGTTTACATAAAAGCCGGTTTTTAACTTGTAGCGTCCATTTTTTGTGGTGGGGGTTAGTTTACGTGATTGGAATCAGCTGGTTTTTTTTTGGAGAACCGATTCAAGATAAGATAAATAGCAAATAGCATGAATCCTGCAAAAAAATCATCTCACAGCTACTTTTTTGTTTCATTCGTATTTTAAATAAAATTCAAATATAATAATTGTACAAACACTGGCATTTTATTTCAAAAGTATGTAAGTTCTTCAAAATAGTACAAGAGCAGAACACAAAAAAAGTAATAGTAAAATGTGAAATTTAACTAAATGATATCAAACCAAATTGATTAGTAACAATTATTTCTTTTTTAATTCATTAAAAATTATGGAAACCGATATTTCATTTTAAATTCACGAAAGCATCAATTTAAGGAGTAACTCTTTTAGGATCACGAGGAAACATGGAAGTCTTTCTGATATTATCCAATCCTAAATACAGCATAACAACTCGTTCTAATCCAATGCCTCCTCCAGCATGAGGAGGACAGCCATATTTAAATGCATCAACATAAGCCCTGATTTGTTCCAAATCTGAAAGAAAAAACAACGTTACAATTTTTAACACAGTTACACCCACATTAACAATCAGATATAATGTATTTTATTACCGATGTTATGGTGTTTCGCACGTTGACTGAGGAATTCAGAGTCGTGTATTCGTTGAGCACCGGACATAATTTCTTCGCCTCTCATAAACATATCATAAGAGTTGGATATTTTCTAAATATAAATTAAGAGTAAAACAACATTTAATTAATGAAACCCATAAATTAAAAGTACTTTTACTTAGGTATATATTTTATAAATATGTACTTCGTTATCGGGATCCGGCATCGTATAAAATGGACGAACAGCCAGAGGATATTTATCCAAAATGTAAAAGTCGGTATCGTACTGAAAACATGAAACAAAGTTTTAATTTCAAAAGCGTAAAACAACAATAAAAACAAAAAACATAAATTTAGAAGCTCACTTTCGTTTTTACTAATCTTCCGAGTAATTTCTCATCCGGAGTAGATAAATCGTCCTCGTCACCTATTTCCACACCGGCTTCACGTAGCATACTTATCGCTTGCGGAAATTCCAACTTCAACGGTGGGTCTAAAAATTTAAACGGCTCGACGGGGTATTGTTCGGAAATAGCGTTTATCTCGTCTTTATATCTAATAAATAACACCATCAAAATAGAAGTTTAAATATGAATCACAATTGTATGGATATAAATAATCGATATAATTACTTATCACGTAATCCTTTGAACATTTCCGTAAAGGTAGCGCCAATTAAATCAACGACTTCGTGGTAATGATATTTGAATGCCATTTCTAAATCGAGACCAACGAACTCAGTAAGATGTCGGTGTGTGTTACTATCTTCTGCTCTGAACACTGCGAGACAATGAGACAGATAATAAAAGGTGTTCAATATAATTAAATTTTACTACTCACTTACCAGCACCAACTGTAAATACTCTATCGAAGTCGGCAGCGATGGCCATTTGTTTATAAAGTTGAGGCGATTGTGCAAGATACGCCGATCCTTTAAAATACGATACTTGAAAAACATTTGCTCCACCTTCGCTGGCAGCGCTAATGATTTTCGGGGTGTGAATTTCAACGAAACCCTGAAATAACAAAACTTTTTAAAAATTTCACTTTTTGGCGTTGTCGCCATGCGCTGTTAAATCAGAATTTCAAATTATTTACTTTGTTTGCAAGGATATCACGGAATAATTTACAAACGCCGGCTTCTAATCGAAATATGGCCTGGTTAGCTGGAGTACGTAAATCTAAAATTCTATTATCCAATCGAGTATCCTGATTTACTTTAATTGTCAAACCTTCTTGCTCCTGCAGCATAGTTTACATTAGAAAATTCTCACCTAATTCATAATACTAATTACAAACGTTTACATGAACCTCTTCCAGTTTAACCCGTCGAGCAGCGTCTTCAATTTGCAATGGCAAAGGAGTATTCGCTGCGCTGACGACCCATAACTCGATAACATGCAATTCTAATTTTTTTAACGTGCATCCTTCCACAGGCACGTTAACACCACTCACTTTAGCAAATATATCGACGACTGATTCTTTAGAAATGCTGAAATCAAGTAAAGTACACAGTTACAAGCCGTAAAAGTGGGGTAGGGAAAGCGATATTTATGACTTACTTAGAAACGAATTTCACCATCTGTTTACTGACGGTAGGTGATACGGCGATAACACCTTGGATAGTGTTTTCTTGCTGTCTTACAACAATAAAACATTGTTTACCTGTAACAAAAAATAACAACACTCAAAATTTCTTGAGGAAAATCTTTCATTTGTTTAAACTAATATTTCTAACCTTTCCCTCGACAAGTATGAATTCTTCCCCTAATCCACACTTCCTTATCAGTATAAGAATCGTCTAATTGTTTGATATTGACAAATTGATATTTCTCTTTATCGGATGCTTTGCTCTGGATCAAGCCCAAAACTCCGTACTTTCCAATTGAGCAATCTTCAGCTTGAGTGACATCATCCCCGGCGTTATTCTACAAAGGTAGTTTATTCGAAAAATTGTCATATGTTTAGTAAATTTCAATTTAAAGAGGGAAAAACTCACTGTTTTAGAAGTTCTTTCTTCTTTTTTGGCTGCTTTAGTCGCTTCCTTAGCTTCCTTTTTCAGTTGTTTTTTCGATTTCTTTTGACTAGCGAAAAACAATTGTATTAGCGTAATGACGATAAGATTGATAAGAAATCAGATGAAAATGAAATTTAAGATGGACTTACCTTTCATCATTCGAATTATTAGATTCACCTTCAACCGAAGCAGTCATCTTCCACACTTTACTCGACTGAACTTAGGATTTTCAAGGTATGAAAAATGAATAAAATAATATGAAATTGCCACACGATTACAAAAAATTGAAAAAAGAAGGAAAATGAATGATAAAAAAAAAAAAAAAAAACTTCAAAGATTTTGATAAGATTTTGAAACATGTTGCGTTGTAGTTGTAGGTTGTAGAATCGAAACATTTACATTACACTAATTTTTTGTATCATCGTTTTTCGGTATTTATTAATATTACAAAATGAAATGAATTATGAAAATAATAATTAATGGTAATGATTTTTTTTTTTTTAATTTAAAATATGCTACATTTTGATGGAGAAACGAGAAAAATAATAATAAGAAAAACAAAAAATCACTCTTTCGAATAAAAAATAGCTTTCATTTCTGTCGTCACATGTCAACAAAAATCTTTCACGTGGAGTCCGCCCGCGCCCTTCCTTCTTTACCTATACCTTCCATCCCTCCCAAAATTTGCATTTTTTTGCCATGATTTGATCACTTATCGGATTCCAAATGCAAAATGATGGAAGAAGTATTTTAAAAATTAGCTTTTCTTGTAATTTTATTAATTTTAATAAGTAAATTATAGAAGTCCAATTTATAGTGCAACTTTAAAGGATGGGTAAGTTTAAAAACCAGTATAAATTATTATCTCTTGTCGTCTTGTCGTCTTAGCGTTTACTTAATAAATGTTGTCGAAAGTTTTCATTCATCCGCCAACTTCACGTTTTTTGCTTCAATTCTCTGATATTTTCATTTTTTTTACTTTTCCAGGCAAACCTAAAGGAATTCGAACCGCTCGGAAGCACGTTAATCATCGTAGAGAACAACGTTGGGCCGACAAGGATTATAAAAAAGCTCATTTAGGTACAAGATGGAAAGCTAATCCATTCGGTGGTGCATCGCACGCTAAAGGAATCGTTTTAGAAAAAGTGTAAGTATTCAGCACGAAAACAATTTTTAGTTAGTGCCATCGTCAACATCATAAGTAACTTGATTTCATTTCGGTACTTTTGTCTTACAGTGGAGTGGAAGCTAAACAACCTAATTCTGCTATTCGTAAATGTGTAAGAGTACAGTTAATTAAGAATGGTAAAAAAATCACCGCTTTCGTACCTCGCGATGGTTGCTTAAATTATATTGAAGAAAATGACGAAGTCTTAGTCGCCG
This sequence comes from Trionymus perrisii, assembly GCA_900050545.1. Taxonomy (NCBI): domain Eukaryota; kingdom Metazoa; phylum Arthropoda; class Insecta; order Hemiptera; family Pseudococcidae; genus Trionymus; species Trionymus perrisii. Next base: position 9,582 of record FIZV01061964.1, on the reverse strand, counting down.
GATTTGGTCGTAAAGGTCACGCTGTCGGTGATATTCCAGGTGACTAAATATACATCTACCTTTAGTGAAAAAAATATCCAAATTTTATAATTCTAACGAATTTTCCATTTCTAGGTGTCCGTTTCAAAGTTGTAAAAGTAGCCAATGTTTCACTTCTTGCATTGTACAAAGAAAAGAAGGAACGACCCCGATCGTAAAAGTTGCAACGTTTGTATTAATAAAATGTTTTCTTAAATGCGTTCAAGTTTGTAATTTGTATTATTTAACAGCAGTTATCAAAATTTTTACCTGTGCTGTGATATGTTTAGTAGGCCACTAATACTGAGAAACATTTGTGAATTATTTTTTATTTAGGAAGAAATAATTGGCAAAAGAAAAAAGTCAAATTATTTATTTTCGTTTTATTAACACGTGTTTTTTCTAGAATTAATCGTTAGCCATATTCCATCTTTAGGAGCTAGTATGAACGCGCGAGGATCTAAGGATAACGGATGACATGTTTTCGCACTAACATCGATTTCGTAATTGTACAAAAAAGTAGCCAATGCTAATTTCATCTCTAGCAGGGCGAACCGTTTACCTGTAATAATGTGAATTAGTCGTTTAACACAGTTTTACGTTAATTGTAAGTACTTTATCGTAAGCTTTATTTGAGTCTTGGTTCAATAATCTTTACCTATACAAATTCTCGGTCCGTCACCGAAGGGCAAGTAAACACCGAACGGTCTTCGATTCATATTTTCTTTGGAGAATCGTTGTGGGTCAAAATTTTCGGGATTTTCGTAATATTTTTCATCATGATGTAAAGCGTAAACCGGAATTAGAACAGCAGTTCCTTCGTCAATTGTGACCGATGTTTCCGGTATTTGATACGATTTTGTGCATATTCGTGCTAGTGCTTGTACTGGAGGATATTTTCGCATCGTTTCTAAAAATTGAAACTTGTTTTTAATAATGTTTCGGTTGTGAAATACCCAAGTTCAATGTCATCCTGATAATATTATGTTTTAGCAATACATCGTACTAGAAGTAGGTACGCACCATATAAACACTGTTCTAATAAAACCAGTTCTTGTAAAGATTCATAGGTCAAAGTCGAGCCACATTTCTTCACTGTTCTTTCAATTTCTTCGTATACATCTTGTTGAATTTCTTTATTAATTGCCAGTTCGTGTAAACAAAAACTTAAAGTTGTTGATGAAGTTTCAAACCCAGCCAAGAAAAAAACGAAAGCTTGCGCCGCAATCAGGTTATCTGACAATTCTGAGAAAAAATTCAGTCTCGGTTCATTTCCATCGCAATGAGTATAAAAACTTGATATATTCGAACCATTCATTACCTACTTCAAAATCTTGATCGGATTCTGGATTAGTTGGATCTTTAGATTCACGTAAATCAACCAACATTTTTAAAAAATCTTCACGTTGAATGTTATGCGTCCGACGATGTTTCAAAGTTTCCGAAACCATGGATAAAAAGAAATCGTTAACTTCTTTCGGAAATGTTCTCAAATTCAGGAATTTGAACAAAGCCGGAAAAAATACGCGTACGAGTTTCGACAGAGCAGAAATTTTAGAAGGTTGTAACACCTTGCGACCCATTCGTCGAAAATCAGAAGATTCTTTCGACATAGAGTTGAATTGTAATCCGAAAGCACACGATCCTATTACATCGGTGGTAAATTTAGCTGTAAATTCTCTCATTTCCATTTCCATTTCGTTTGAATTTTTCATACTATCCTATAAAAAAAATTAATTATTCGCCAGTTTGGTTGAAAAAACGAAGAAAAATACTTGTTTATAGTTAATTTTAAAAATAAGGTCAACGAGCCTAATTGAGAACACTATCGACAGTTTTTCAACAATCATGAAAGTCAAAATTTTATTGTTGAAAAAGTATACTTGAAAGTAGAAAAGTTGCTACAGCTCAAACGAATCCAGTAAGTTTCTAGTTAATCTAATCTAATCTAAGTATAATATAAAACAAAGTCCCTTTTTTTTAACGCAATCACGCAAAAACCGTACAACGTATACCCATTACCCATGAATTAAATTTTTCCAAATTTTAATTTTTTTATTTTAGCCCCGGCCGAGGATTTCTTCTTGCAAAATTACAAAAAGATGACTGGAATGGACCTAAACACAGCACCAATGTGGGAAACACTGCTACCGCAATGGAGATCCCTAGAGGAATTCGTAAGGGAAGTAGCAAGAGTAAGTTTGAACAAGCTCAGAACTCGGGATGCGATTCTTCGCCTTCATCTAACCTTTTCAGCTCCTTTTTCCAGATCCTAGGAAAGCTAGAAATAGGTAAAGGGACTTTTAACACGTTGGAATGGCCTCATCCTGATGCTCTCGTCAAAGATGTATATTTGCACGACGATAAAAAAAGTCGCAGTATCGAGATTTTTTTGGAAAGCCGTTATTTCACGTGGTCATAACAAAGATGAGGAAATCAATTACGGAATTCTTTTCATCATGTACAACCACCCTTACTCTAGATTTCTTAACATCGAAAATAAGCCACTTTGCTCCAATATCATCGACCAAACTGGATGGCACCTCCATACGCTGCAGCAGCAGTCCGTTGTAGAACTGGATAGTCAGATATACGCTTGCGCGTTGACTCAGCATAATATTAATCGTGTGGAAGGAGGAACGTTACCGATACCTGAGTATGAAGTGTTCAATTTGTACGACGTTTTTAAATCTCACTTCGACGACGACGATTTCAATGATACAGAAATTGAAAAAATTAATGCATAAAAGAACTACGCGATAAAAAACTTCTGTAGTATGTTTACGAAACATGTGTAATTGTGCACATGATTGTATGTACGAATTACTTGATTTATTATTGTATTCAAGATTGAGATCATTTTTAGTTACGTATACGAAGTATAAATCCATAGACGCAGGCGCCGTTTTATTCCCATTACTTTTTATTTGTTAACATTGCTATCAGGTACGCTACGATTTGCATAATAACTCGTTCGGTTTTGCTACAAAAATCTTTTGTTTTTGAAATAATGCAAAATATTCCACATTTGTGTATTCTAATTTGGTTCTTGATCATTCCGAATTTCAAACAAACTTTCCAAACAGTACAAGCTGGCCAAAATAAGCTACACAAAGGTAAGAGGAATGAATTCTGATGCAGCAACGGCGTCAGAAAGGCTGATTTTTATTTTCAACTTCGTATTACTTAATGTTTCACAAAATTTAGTAGATTTTTAAAATCAGTCGAAAACTAAATATTTGCTAAAAATTCATAAAATTGACTATTAACCTTATAAATGTAAAATTCAAACGTCGACAAATTCTTACAATTACTGAAAATTTTGGCGAAAGTTTAAAATTTGGAAATTTTTTAGATATTTGATAATTTTTTGTTGATTTTTCTTTCAAGTTGATAAAAAAAAGTTTCAACTAAAAAATTAAAGTTTTGATTTTCAAATTTTGTAAATTTTAAAAAATTAGATCGATTACTAAAATTCGGCTAAATTTCCTAAAATTCAAAAAAATTAAAACGTCGACAAATTCCTGCATTTACTGAAAATTTTGGTGAAAATTTAAAATTTGGAAAATTTTTAGAGATTTCATAATTTTTTGTTGATTTTTCTTTCAAGTTAAAGAAAAAAAAGTTTTAACTAAAAGATTTAAGTTTTGAGCGCTTTGGTAGAAAATCTAAGAATTTATTTCAAAAAATGGAAATTACCCTGATGAAAATTTTCAAAATGGGAGAGTGAGAGACAGAAATCTCAAGAAAATTCGAAGAAAACCAGGGTGCAAAAAAATAAACATTACAAATTGATGATGAAAATCGAAAAATTTCACCATCACATGGTAAATGCGCTGAGTGTCTACAGTTTATCTAACACAACGTAAGAAACACATGACGTCACTTGGAGTTTGTTGGGGAAGGGGGAAGGAGAAACAAAAATTTACATTACAATACTAAAAGAAGGTGATGCCAAAATAGAAAACATTTCATTTCAAAAGCTCAGTTTTGCTCAATAATAGCACGAGTGACGTCACGTATCTCTTCCTAAGACGGACTACGTAGAATGTTGCCTACTCGTAATATTAAGTATCATGCAAATCAAAAATTTTGACAAATTGTTTTTAGTCCAAAAATCCTATTTCTGATTTTTTCTCAAAAAAAGTGATTTTTTCTCAAAAAAAGTAATTTTTTCAGTTTTCCATCAATTTCTTGTTTTACTTACCACTTACGTACACTTTTTTAAAATTTAGAATCTTTGTTTTTCTTGAAAAAAGAATATAAATCGATTTCTAATTTTTTTGCCAAAAATTTATTTTTAATTTTTTTAGCAATAAATTCTGATTTAAATTTTTTCATAACAAATTGATTTTTAATTTTTTTTTTATCAAAATTTGATTTTTAATTTTTTTAGCATTAAATTCATTTTCAAATTTTTTCATCATACTTAAATTGATTTTTATGAATTTTTTTATCAAAAAAAAATCGTTTTTTTAATAATTTTTTTGTAAAAAATAAATTTTAAATTTTTTGTCAAAAACAATGTTTAATTCATTTTCAATTTTTTTAGCATTAAATTCATTATTAAATTTTTTCATCATGAATTCAATTTTTAATTTTTTGTCAAAAATTGGTTTTTAATTTTTTTGTCAAAAATAAATTTTTAGTTTTTTGGCAAAAATTAATTTTTAATTTTTTTGTTAAAAATTGATTTTTAATTTTTTTGTCGAAAATTAATTATTAATTTTTTTGTCAAAAATTGATTAATTTTTTTGTCGAAAATTATTTTTTAATTTTTTTGACAAAAATAAAAATTAATTTTTTTGTCAAAAATTAATTTTTAATTTTTTTATATTTTACATCATAAATTGATTTTTTTTATCGTAAAAAATCGTTTTCAAATTTTTTCATTATGGTCCTAAATTGATTTTCAATTTTTTTTTTTGTCTAAAATTGATTTTTTCAAGTCATTAATTGATTTTAAAAGTTTACATCATAAATTTATTTTTATTTTTTATTTTACTTTTATCAAAAATTGAGTTTTAAATTTTTAAAAATTTCATCAATTTTTCGTAGAAAAACAATCATCAATTTTTTCGAGAAGACATATTTCGTCACTTTTTCTGAAAAAACAATTTCATCAATTTTTTCAGTAAAAATTTTGCTAATTTTTTCAGTAAAAGTATAGTCAATTTTTTAAAAGAATTCCATAATCTTTTTTTTTTTCAAGAAAAATCATTTAACTTCTTCAAACATAACTTTATCAAGAAAATTTTCTATTAAATTTTGACATTATCCCAATAAATTTTGAATTCGTAACCAATTAAAAAAAATAATGAACTGGTATAATATTAAATTTTTAAAAATTTTATTTCATTTTCGACTGAACTTTCAATCATTTTGAATGGAATTTCTCCATTTTATAGAAAAACATTCAATAATTGGTATGTTTTTGCTTTTTGCAACACATCACACTTCATACTTTTTAATATTTTTTCTCCATTGACTTGAAAAACGGAACTGTTAGAACTTCCTCTACCAGATCCCCCAAGATAGTTTAATTTTTTCCTATCGTACATTTCGGAGCTTCCATATTTTAAAACACGAATTTCCTAATATCCAGAACAAAAACATATCAATCTTGGTAAAGTGCAAAAAAAATGTCTCAAATCGATAAAATTCAATAAAATATAGATTAGGTTTTTTGAGTTAACCCCACCGTGCGTCGATTCTTTAATAATTCACTTTTTCGTTCTGAAACATCAGCTTAACAAGTAGATTTTGCAATACCTAAATTTGTTTCCCAAACGAAGGAATTTTTTCAGCATTAGTTTTTCTACCCAGAACGCGAGAATTACTCGGTACACGAAAACTCGATCAAATCCCAGTACACTACTTGCGCTGGGCTGCTGCTTGTCCAGCTAACTCTCCACCTGAATTATTGTTCGAGAAGAATGCATCTTTGGATAAGAAAATTCTGTTTGTTAGTAATCTTGCTGAGCAAGGTTTCGCTGGCGACGATTGCGTGAAACCGGTTAAAATATCAGCCACTTATCACTCGGATGAAAAGCAATTGCAATTCGGTTACGAGGTAACTGGGATTTATTTCCTTGAGGGAAGTACGATTAATCGTCGTATCGAAAGGTAAATTTTGTATTTTCTTCGCAGATCTATTATGAGAAAAAAAAATTTGATGGATTTCCGTCGCCTTCTTACAATAGTATGCAATCGGTAATATATTTTTCTATTACGATTATTAAACTTTCCTATTTTGACTGATACACTCATTCCCGAGCTATTTTCATTTTTTTTTTTTTTTAAATTTTATCAACAGATTAATCACCACATTTCGATTCTTTCCGCTGTTAAAACCATCATTCGCCAACTAGCCTTCGATAATTTAGTACTAATAAACGAAAAAGACGAAAAAATTAAACTGGTAATTATCTTTCACGAAGATAAACCACACCATTTCTCAATCACTGACGAAAAATATAATTAAATTCGCAGGGATTTGTCTGGATCGACAGACTCAGCCTTCAACACGATTTCAAACACTGGACCCCGAACGTAATTCGATACCAAATGTTGAAAAATTTTCCACCAACATTACGAAAATGCGATGATTATCATCTGGCCGAAGATTATTTCGAATCAGTTGATTTCGATTCATTTTATACCAAAGTTCGAGTCTTTCAATCTCACATTTTCATCATCACAAGTTCGCTGCAATCAATTATGCCTCGATTTCTTAAACTGTATTCTAATTTGCAGGAAAATGAACAGGAGATTCTCAAAGATATAGACACGTCGTCGTTCAAGATCAAATGTGAACCAGAGATCGAGCAATGTTTGACCAAATGGCAATTAATACCTGCCAATCAAATTAGCTACGATTCTAGCGCACCTGGAACGTGTTCGAATTTAACCACTGTGCCCGTTTGGGCGAATTTAACCCACCGCATTTTGGAAAATTTGACAATATTTCTGCAAGCAACGATACGAGTAAAAAATTCGAGTTATTGAACTATACGAATAAGAAATCGACTATCGATTTTTTCAAGGAATCGATTATACGTGGAAATAAAAATTTTTTCACACACCTAATTATCGATTTTTCCACACAATCGATAATAAATTTTTATAATTATTCGATTATCGCGATTTTCTAAACACTTTCCCCGAAAAATCAATTTTATCTACAAGTTACGAGTTTGTTTTCAACCTTTTCAATTTTTCGATTATCGATTTTTTTCAACAATTGATTTATGTAGAATTACCTACCTACACATGATTCGGTTCAAGTATTAACAGGTTAAGTCACATTTTTGAAATTTTTCAGGAAATGAAAAAAACGTTGCGCCTTCGTACTCTAACAATGTTTCGACAAAAAAGTGATTTTCGAAAAAATGGTGACTTAACCTGTTAATACTTGAACCGATTCACATATAACCTTGAATTTTCTCAAAAAATAATCATTTTTTTCGAATCAGTTGATTTCCAATTTTTTCCTCAAACTAAATCGATTATCGAATTTTTGATTTCAAATTATCGATTATCGATTTTTTTTGCAAGTCAAATTAAGAGCAATGCAATTTATTTCCAATCAACAAATTATTGATTTCCCCAATAGATGTATTAGGTATCGTTTTTTTCCAATAAATCGATCATCAATTTTTTCTATTAGTCGATTATCGATTTCCATAACTAAGCGATTATGCATTTTTCTAGCATTGTATATATATTTTTTTTTCAATAAATAAATCATCAATTTTTCCAATATATTGATTATCGATTTTAAATACAACGATCATCGATTTTCCAAATATATGGTATCGATTATTGATTTTCCTAATACATAAATTATCAATTTTTTCAATATATCGATTATTGATTTTTATAATTGAATAATTAAACAATTTTCCATCATAATCAATTTTTAAAATAACTTGAAATTTTTTCAATACCTAAATGATGATCAGTTCTTCCAAATAGGTAGATTATCAACTTTTACAATTGAACCCAATTATGCAATTTCCTAGCATACCTATTCAATTTTAAAAATTACTTGACTCCAAGTTTTTTTAATAAAATGTATTTCAATTTTTCCAATAAATCGATCGATTATTAATTTTTATAATTCAACAATTAGGTATACATTTTTTCCCAACATAATCAATTTTTTAAATTACATGAATTCAAATTTCATCAATAAAATGAACTATCGAATTTTTTCCAGTTAATCGATTGTCGATTTTTTGACAATTTCAACCTGGCACTAACAACCTTTCAAACCATTCCAGAAACTCAACGATAACCTCGACATCGTCATTCTGATCGGCGACCCACTCCTCTTACCACGAACAGACGACAAACCCCCTCAGCCGATTTATATGCACAGTGAAGCCAGCAAAATTCCAATTATCAATATAATTTACTACCTAATCCAGTACGAAATTCCATATTGCAACGGAAGAGGACCCATTTGCCATCACGCTATCATCATCGTCATCCATAACGATCCAAAGTTCGAGCAAAATGATCGAATTTGCCCTCAGCAAGAAGACTTGTGCACGAAACTGGGATGGAATTGGATACGAGACGAAGACCTCGAAGGGGAGGAAAGCTCAAAGCGTGATAACGTTTACTGCTGCGAACCGGTCGATGCTTTTATTTCAAAATTTAAATTACCTCGTGAAAAAATCGTCGAATTTGTGAGTTTAGATCTCGGTGAATTACCAGTTTATCATAAAACAGGCGAAAAGTCGGTGACGAATTTAACTGGTCCGATTTTGAATGAGATAGAAAATATGAAACAAGGAAACAACGAGAATGGTACCAAAGGTTTTGTAGAAGCAAGAAACGATGATAGCACGTAGAAATTGATCAGCTTGAACGCAAAATAATAAGACTTCAGAATGAAAATACAATTCTCGAAAAAATATAATTCTTTATTTAAAGAAGTGTTCAAAAATTCACATTTGGATGACAATTGCCAACTCAAATTAAAATTAATTTATTATTTTCTCGTTAAAAAAAAAAGAAGAAAGCAGTCAAGATGCTACTCGAGAGCCGAATTTATGAGTCCGAGATTGAACTAGAACTCCTCCAAAAGAGGGGCTCACCCCAAATTCAGACCTCAAAGGTCAAACCATCAACAGACACATCTGTGACCTCTACCGACTCTACTTTTCAAATTTAAACCTCTCTGATCATTTGGTTCGGACTGTAGGCTGATCAATGCACCAAAAAAGTAGGAAAAAACGTAAAATTCTTTAATTTCCGACCAGTTCAAGGGTCAAAAGGAGGTCAAAAGGAGGTCCAAAAGTCAAAACCCCAAAAAGGCACATCAGTAACCTCTTTCGACTCTACATACCAACTTTTGACCTCCTGAGTCACCCGATTTAGGCTGTAGGCTGATCAGTGTACTTAAAAGACAAGTTGAAACTTGAAAAATTCTTGATTTTTGACCATACACAGGGGTCAAATAGGGTCCAAAGGTCAAAACCTGCAAAAGGCACTACAGAAGCATGAACTGAATCTACGATGAAATTTTGGCGCTCCTAGTCCAATTTGGGGGGT
>FIZV01061930.1:0-17832 GCA_900050545.1 Trionymus perrisii | reverse complement strand
CTTTAAAAAATTATAAAAATAGGTACCTATTATTGGAAGAACATAATTTCTCAATTTTCTAGTAATAAAGAAATTTCCAATTTTGTTTGGTACTGAAGAAATTTCTTATTTTTTTTTTTTTTTAGAAAAAGACAAAATAGTTTTTTATCTATTTTCCAATCTTTTTTTTTTTGATTAAAAAATTGAGCCAAAATTTTTTGAAATCAAAAATTTCAATTTCTGGCAAAAATCTGTTACGGGAGTAAAAAAAATTTTAAAAAATTTGGAGATCAAAATCTTTCATTTTTGAAAAGTTACATAAAAAATTTCTCAATTTTTAAAAATATTAAAAAAAAATTTAAAGAATAAAGTTATAAAAATTTTAAAAATCGTTTTGGCGCAACGCAGCACTTCAATTTTTTCAAGAATCAAGTTTTTGGAATAAATAGTTTAAAAATATTTTTGGAAGAACAAAATTTCTCAATTTTTAGTAATAAACAAATTTCTAAAAAAAAATTCCAATTTTTTGGTTTGAAAAAATTTTTCATTTTTTTTTTACTTTTTTAGGAGTAAAAAATGACTTTAATTTCTTTGAATAAAAAAGGAATCTGAATTTTTTTGAATTATAATATCTCAATCTTTTGCCAAGAAATCTGTAAATTTGGAAAAAATTCTCTAATGTTGTTTCAACTGAAAAGATCCAATTTTTGTTTTTACAGTACAAAAACTTTTGTGGATTAATAAAAGATTTTAATTTTTTTGGAAGTAGGTAATTAAATTTTCTGATTTTCTTGGAATAAAAAATTCTTTCCATTGTTTGGGGGCAATAATGTCTAATTTTTTTGAGAAAAAAATCATTCCAACTTCCAGCACTTGGAAATTCTCATCTCCCCTCACCCACTTCCTCGGATAAAAATCGAGCTACACCCTTGCAAATTTCAAGTTGTCGGCCTTGTACGTGAGCATTGACTATATTGTATCTTTAGGAAGTCATAAGGAAAAATTCATTCTTTTCATATGTATTAGGATGCGAAGACCATCAAAGTAATGTTTCACGGATGATTTAACCTATTTATCAAATTAAGTAGTCTAGGTACCTATTTGAAAAAAAATCAAACCGTTCGAATCAAAACTCACCTCTTAATAATGTGGCACATGTTCCCTTATAAATTGATCTTATTCCACCTTCAGAATACAATTTTTTTATCGCATCAACAGGACCATCATATTTGACTTTTTTTCCGCTATCTTGTATCTGAAAAATAATTTGATTTAATTTTATAGGATAATATTGCACTCTTTATCTTAGTGGGTAAATAAGTACTTCAATATCGAGAATACCTAATTGGCAAATGTTTCCTCGTTTAAATATCGATACGATAATGCTAAACCACCGTTCGAGAATATTCCATAGAATGAATCAAAATCATTTTTACTCATTAAAAAGTGTGGTAATTTTTTAATTGATCATATAAGCGAGTATTTTATAATAGACAGACAAACGGTGTAGCTCCACGTTGCACAATTCGCAAGGTCAAAACGTTTCATGTTTCAAATATGTACAAGGTATTACCTTACCTACCGTTATAATAACTTGAATCATGAATTTTTTCCTACTTCAAAAAAATGCTTCATAAAGAAAACGTAATAAATTTAGGCAATTCAAAGAAAATTTTATAACACTTCATATTTCTGATTAATCTTATCTTGTTTTGATTCAATCATGGCGAAGTTGTAATTACCTTGTCGAATTACGTTTCAAGTCAATGTACTATTGTAAAATAGATAAGAAAATTCGCTCAAATACATTCCGGTGTTTTTTTCCAACTATTCGAAGATATCAAAATTTCAACTTCATAAAACCGATACTCCATTCAAACTTCAAAGCTGAAATCTTCGAACATATGAAAATCTAGTAACAGCTTTGAGAATCACTGCAACTGATTCATTTTTATTCGATATTTTGTTGCATAATTTCTGTAATTTTCGATAACACGAGAATATTGCCACATACGTCGCCTTAACGTAACATACGTTTATCATGAATTCTGACGTCTGTCAGGTATTTTGAAGTCTGGTTGTCTACCCCAGACAACAAATCGTTTATGAAATTTCAAATGTAAAGAAAATAAAGTGATGTTTACTTGTAAAAGACATTTGATTCTCTCTCCAGGTGCCATAATACTGGTAGTAAAAATTCCAGAAAATGCTCCGGCGTAAAGGATTTGTAATTTGGTTAACTCGGCGTCGCTACTTCCGGCAACCACTTTCTTACCCAATCCATAACCCAAGAAACTAATAGCGAAAATAGGAGCAACTCCAGTTAAAGGAGCTGACATACCTGTTGAGGATATATTTATATAAGACATTGATGCAGCACTTCGATATAAGGAGTACGAATCACAGATACCTTTGTATAATCCCTTGAATCCTTCCTTCTGTACTGTTTTCACTGCACAATCCCATGTTCCGCGATATAAGGGCGATTCTCCGGCTTTAACTAGAGGCATAGTTTGTAATCGAACCTTGAAATATACGAGCCATTATTCTGGATATCTAGTAATGCATGCGATGAGTTTATGAGGTATACCAAGTTCACTTTTTATGGAACTTCGATACGGGTATGTAACACAGATGATTCTAGATATGAAAGGATTCCATTTATAGAGTAGGTTATAAAAATGAAAAATTTAGATGTAATTTTAGTCATTCCTAGAAAAATATTATCCAACAAGGTAAATTGAGGAATTTACTTACTTTGATGGTATCGAGTGGGTGACCCACTAGGACGGTGCAAATGCCACCGAGACCTCCAGCGAGGAAATATTTCACTGGGCTGGTTTGATTTTCACCCATTTCGAAAATATATTTTTAATCACGAGTGCTAAAAAATATTTCTATCTTTATAAAATAAAATGATTCTCTCACAAGCGTTAATCAGTGAAAAATTCATGAAAAATTCCACATCCACACTCGTCATTGATAACTGTCTTAATGAGGTGCTATTTTGAACAGTTACCAAACCTGTATTCGTGATGAGGTAAAACTGCCATAATTCTTTATCAATTATCACAATTTTTTAGCAAAAATTTTTCAAAAAAAAAAAAATGTTCATTTCTATTTTTGAATTTTATATTTTGAAGCCATAGGCAGAGTGGCAGACGCACTAGAAGTATGAGTTTGAAAATTTTCAATTTTATACTACACCACTAAAAAAAAGTCCACAAAATGTTCAAAATAAGTTTTGATGTTGATTTGCGACACTGCTCTTTTCAACTCTTCCACCTGTTTCTGCTTTTACACGAAATAATCCAACGAATTAGATTGAAAACCGTTATGTACCTCGAACTACCTCGAATAACCAAAATTATAAACGTTCAATGCGTAAGTTATTCATCGTACAGATTAATTACCATACCTCACTTCAGTCTTCCTCGTTCCAACTCGAATAATCAAACCGTAACGAAAACTTTCCTTCTACTTTAGGAACTTGATAATTCAGTTGTAAAAGTAATTACACGAATGAGATAAGAATTAAAATTCAAATCTGTTCGAGTACACATAAGTGAATCACGAGGCTAGGCGAGCTTAAATAATGTTGTATTTCTAAGTGGCACACATGATTCTTTTTATATTAACGCGACACCTCTGTTCATTCAAATTACAATAAATAAGTTTTTTCCACTATTTTAAATTAAATAAAAAGATACGATTAAAACTTACAAAGATGAGGAGTTAAAACTATACATAAAAATAAAAATCTTTTTTTCAAAGATACAAAAAGGACACCAGGTTTCTTAAGAAATTTCGAATGCTTATTGATTTTGGAAATATTCTTGAGCTCCTTTTGGGTCTGGTTTCATCGACTTACTGCCCGGTTTCCAATTAGCAGGACAAACTGTTTAGAAGAAAAAAAAACGAAAGTATTACAATATGCACATTCTTGTGTCGTTTATGAATCACATATACGCGATCATCCGTGCATTTACGTTCGAAACCGGTTCTTATCATCATTAACATAATTTCGATAGGTAGGTATTACTACAAGATGGCGGCAGGAATAATTGCGTTATCTAAATTTCAACTTGTTGTAGAAAAAAGATAGAAGGTGTCTTGTATTGAATAATGACACCGTTGATAATTTTTCCAGAACATGCCATAAAATTTCGAGTCGAACGTAAATAATCTTTTATCAACATTTTACACGCTAATTCGTGAAGTAAAAATAGCCACGCGTTGCGTATTGTTTAAATATCTCAACACAATGACATAGTTAGTTAGTAACATACCTTCTCCGTTCTTATCGGTAAATTGGAATGCTTGTACTAAACGGAGTGTTTCATCGACGGATCTTCCTACTGGGAGGTCGTTAATCGTAACTTGTCTTAAGGTGCCTTTATCATCGATGATGAATAAACCTCGGAAAGGTATACCGGTTTCTTCGTTGTAGACGCCGTATGATTTAGCGATAGTCGCCGATTTATCCGCTAACAAAGCAATATTCATTTGACCAAGACCACCTTGGTTTCGTGGAGTATTTACCCAGGCCAAATGGCAGAAATGACTGTCACAAGATGCAGCTACAACTTCGCAACCGATCTTTTTGAATTCTTCAACTCTATCGGAGAAAGCGATTATTTCTGTAGGGCAAACGAACGTACTGCAACAAAAATATCGCATTAATAATACGCACAAATCAAATACAATCGTATTAAAATACGTTGACTTACAAATCTAACGGGTAGAAGAACAAAACTAAGTATTTTCCTTTGAAGTCGTCTAATTTGATATTTTTAAATTGGCCATTGATAACGGCGGTTCCAGTAAAGTTGGGAGCAGGTTTAGCTAATTGTGGTGCCATATTTGGATCTGTAAGAACAAAAATTAAACGATGTGACAATGCAATTGAAAACGGAACAATGAAAGCGGACGTGTAAATCTAGTACTTTATAACAAAGATTAGATAAATTATTAACCACGTAATAATCCGTTTCGATGTAACCGAAATCATAAAATATAAATCTTACCGAGACTTGTAAATTTGAATTTTTAATACATTACAAATAGGTTCTACAAGTGGCCGTATCATTACAGACATATTCATGCAAACATTAATAATTCATTACCAAACAATGGCCCAGATCAAACATGAGTTACAGGTGTTCAAAACTCAGTCATAGGCATACTTTGTAATTTAAACCGAAAAGTTGAAAAATTATCAGGTGAAATTGTGAAGATAATGTAAAATTTAATAATAAAGTGAGGAAAGATAATCACAAAATCGGCGTGAGTATTGCATTGCATAACATTGGGAAAATGAAAAGTTGACAGTGATTATTACAGTGTTTGGCGAATACGAAAAATACACATGTATAATTTTCCAAGCAACTAGAAATTTTCATTACCTGAAAGCTTAACTTTCCAAGAAATTAAATAAGAATTAATAAAACACGACTACGATCACACAACACCACAATTCGATGAAAAAGTAGCAATGACAATGAAAAATTTATTACGTTTGAGACGAGCCGGCATTCCGGCACTTCGACCATAATCAAGGTCGTTCGTGACCAGAACGAATCCGGATTCGTTGAATCGTGAATTCGTAATTCGAACGATTCGAATCGGATCACTGTTTCGACTAGACTTTCGACGAGAAAAAAAATAAGAGATTTTTTGAAAAATCATTATCAATCAATTTTTATGAGAACAGAACATTTTTGATTTTTTTAATCAAATACTTTCAGACAGTAATACCTTGAATTTAGTCACTTGATCCATAACACAAAAAATATAGGACATGATACTAAAGATGAAAAAAATTGAGATAATAAATTACGAGTAGGTAGAATAATGTTTTCGAAAATTATAATTTTGTACAATTCACGACACGAAATATTTACGTAATAATTATTGGAAAGAGGGAAAACTAACTTGTCGAATCGTGATGTCTCACTTGACACGCTTGCGGTACGGTTTCGAATGTATTTAGAAAACACGACAAACCTATAATCAGACAAAATGAAAGATGCATCTTTTAAAAATCGCAGATCAATTTTTCTATAAAGGATAATGATTTCGCAAAATTACTACAACGGATGTAAAGTTGGAATAACTAACCAGAAACTGTTCAAGCTCTACTCAAAATTTTCAGTTCAAGATTTTCACTGCCTTTATCTATTAATATTGAAAATTTTAAATTTTTAGATAAAATAAATATGAACCGACTGATAATCTATCATTTAAAAAATTTGATGAGGTATTAGATTAAACCCATAAATGGATAGATTGAGTTCTACTTGAAATCATTTTGATTTTCGTTCTTTGAAATTGAAAAGATTACTAATTCATGGCATTGCGGTTTTTTTTTTAAAATAATTTGCAAGGTATATGGTATATTTGAGGATATGTAAATAATACATTTTCATTTTACATTTCTGCACTTTCAAGTCTGACAGTAGCTAAAGAAAATGATTCATTCCACACGAATGATGATAAGCTACCATGAAGAGACGTAACTAGACACCTATATCAACTTGCAGGAACAATAAAAAAAAAACAGATAGCCAATTGTAAATGTTACAATTTATTACTTCAAAAAAATAAAATAAAACAAGCGTGAGCTGTTCAGAGAGCGTCCGTTATCAAAAACTATACGACAAAAAAAAGTTACAAAATACTTCTTTAAAAAAAAAAAAGAAGACTTAAAAAGCGTACGTAAAAAATATCACCGAAAGCGTTCACAAAGAATAATACAAAACACGAAGAACAAAAAAAAAAAAAAGAGATCATCAGACATCGTTGACTTTGCAAATTTTCACATTAACGGGCGTGTACTGGTGGCAGTATTCGTTTTCGTCGGGTGGTTGATTCAATGCTTCTTCTTCTTTAGCTGCAAAAATATCTCGAGCTTTAGTGAAAATCGATATCGATGAAAATGTGAGACTTGAGCAAATACTCACAATAGGCGATAATTCCTCTTTGAGCATAGTTTACCCGACATGAGTAAAATAGTGGACAGCGTGACCAGAAGCAACATATAACAATTAAAAATGATATTGCGAGGCAGGATGAAATTACAGTAATACTGACTACCATCACTAATCTGTAAAAGGAAGCAAGTGTTATAAATTAATCACGTAATTGCAAGGTAATACCTTGTTTCAACACGTAAATGGAGATGAATAGAACAGGTACGTTAAATAGGACACCTAAGTTAATGAGTACATATTTAGTGAAAATGAAAGTAACGTGATGGAAATAAAAACAATTCACGGCAAATTGATCAGGATTGTATTATGTTAATGATAGTATATGAAATTTTGACGATATTTTTTTTGAAATAAGTAAACTCGTACCGATCGTAGTGCTCATGGTGATGGTTTCTATTTAAACAACAAAATGTTTCAGTCGAGTTCTCATGCATACAACAATGGGTATAATTAGGTTGATCTTTTGGCCCCGGACAATCTACATGAGTACTATTCACCACACACATATCAGCTGAAACAGAAAATACATTTCCATAAGAGGTAGAATTTTCAAGGCGTTACCCACGAAAACAATTTATGAAGTTTTTTGCAAATATATGAAAAAACGTCAACTTACCGAGGCATTTAACGAGCAGTGATCCAAATATAACCAAAAATAGGTTGAATGAGTTGTTGAAATCCATGACAAAAATGTTTTGAAGAAACACTCAATCTTATGAACTCGTAGAAAATTCACGATTAAAATTTTTTAGGGGAACTAGAAAATGAATACTGAGGAAAAAAATCAGAAAAAAGATCGAACCTTCATGTTTAGAAAGAAAAATCCTTTGGAATGTTGAAACACATGGCAAAACGATCACATCGGATGAACGAATAACTAACTATAAACATCGAAAAAGCAGAATAAAACATATTAAACCATTCGCACCATATTGCCAATTAGTAATCATTTCGAAAAAAATAGTGTAACTTATAATTAATAATTCAACATAATAATGAAAACTATTTGTAATTTATGGCCCAGATTTATTTCTCAATTGATAATAATTTTTCCTTTTTTTTTGATTATCAAAAAGTTGATTTGTGTTTGTGGGTGGGGGAAATATAAACAAAATTGTCGAATGCTGATTGGCATGTTCGTGAATGACGTCTTGATCGATTTTACATTAAATAGGTTTGGCAACAACGTAAGCTTTCTTTCATCTTCGCGGTTCATCATCAAAATTCAAAATTTTCGTCCTTCCTTGATTATCAATGTACCAGAAATAAAAATTTACTTTCAGCTCATTTTTTTCACTAACGGTAATGAGTCATGTTTGATAGAACTATAACAAATGGATCAATGATCGCAGTGAAATCAACTGCACTGACCAGCAAAATCTAATAGCGAATCTTCGCTGGTAGATCGATCTATGGTTGAAATATTTTTTTAAACAGATTATTTTACATCTTTTGTAGATGGTTTGTTGCATCTATGAGCCTGCGAAATTATATCTAATCGAGCAGGCTAGTAATGAAACTAAACGTAACTACCTATTCCTGTATTTTTTATTTCAATTCAACAGTAGATACTTTGTTCAAAGAGATAGGTAGTTAGTTACACTTTTATATCAATTTGTTTACATATTTAAACTCGAATTGAAATAATTCAAACAAGATTCAAGAATTTTTCTGTCCCGTTTCCAGTGTTTTTTTATGCAAGATATTGGTTTAGGACCAACATCCACGACCGAAACACTAAATTCGTACTTGAAATCATCAACATCCACCACCTGTTCCGATGTAGGTTGAGAATCACTGGAAAAATAAGATCAGCAATAGAGAAAAATAAAAATATGAATTAAAAAAAAATTGCGTCTCTTACCTTGGTATATTTTGTACAGCAATCATAATGGATAAATCCTTACCAGCTGTCGATAAAGCGTAAGCTTCGGCTACATTTAAAATTGGCATTTTAACGTCACCACATTGAAACGTAACTCTCGATATCAAATTATCAATGTGAGAAAATTCGTCAACGTTCTTTTTAATTCGTGTTCTACAAATAAATAAATTAAATAGTCGAACATAATATCAAGATAAATTTCGGCATTTAAAATGACCTTCATACCTGTAATAGTCGTATACTTCTTCTAAACCAACTTCATCCAATTTTTGTAGTTCCATGACACGACTAAGTATACAATTTTTGGGAAGACTGCTTGAATTATCATCACATTTCAAATTCGAGTCGTGAAAAGCTTTGTTGATCTTTTCAGCATCCTCATTAGAGCATATTCTGTATTGATTAGAACTAGAATATGGTTCAGTTTTGAATGATGTTATTTCTTGATCATTTGAGAAATCACTTTTCAGTATTGCGATTAATAATTTACAAAAATGATCTTTGCACCTGGATATGAGAAAAACATTCTAACGTTGCATTTTAAATTTCGTCAAACATTAAAAACAGCTAATTTACCGTTTGATACCTTCATCATCTTGCGTTTTGAAAAACCAATCAGAAAGAATATATTCAACATCGTTGCACATTTTTTCTCCAAATACCAGTTCTCCGTCCTTTAAACAAAAGTATCAATTTAAATGCTTATTAGTAACGTTTTTTTAGTCTGTATCATACTTTGAAAATCTTCAGATTATTTTGAGGTGACGCCAAAAGTCCTTTTAACGCTTGATGCATTCTGCTTTCAATTCTGTCGACAGAAAAAATTTCTAAACAAAATAAAAACCGCAATATACAAGTTGTGTATAGCATGCAGTTCATTGACTTACCCTGAGAATAAATCCAGAGGGCAATATTCACTTTTGCTTTCAATTTTACGTTCATCCAACTAAAAAATTGACCACAATTAGAACGAAAAATAAATAAACGATGAAAATTAACGCATAAATCAACTTACTTTGAAATACTGATTCATACAAAATGCACAAACATCGAATTTACGATACGGTTCAGCGGTCCAAGCTTGTTTTGGTTTTATTTCAATACTCAAAGTACTTCTGCCTGAATATTTTCCCTCGTGATTGAGACCATCCAGGAAATCCCTATTTGTCATCAAAGAATATACGTAGTTTCGAAAATCTAAATATTTGCGAGGAAATGCTTTCCGAAGAGATTCACTTTCTATATCACGATTTGGTAACGGGTAATTTTCAGGACGTTGGTAATGAGTATATCGAAAAAGAAATGTATAATCTGGATGAATTTCTAAGCCACCAAAAATAATTCGTTTATCTTTTCGATGTCCTAGAACAATTCAAAATCGAAGGTCTGGTATTGCATTATTAATTGTATTAACAGAATAATACATAACATCAATAATCAAATTTACCAGGTCGTTCTGGAAATATTGTTTCATCCAAAAGTTTAACAACTGTTTCAGATATTTCACCTATGATCGGAAGTGCTAAATATCGTTCGGAAAAAAACGGTTTCATCAGGCAGTAATAATATAGTAAAGACATCTTCAATTTTTCTTTTTCGACTTTCGGATCAATATCCTCATTTGAGTGACTTTTACGTAAGCGAAGAACAAATTTGATCTGAAAGTAAATACATCACAACTTCATATATAAATGTATACAATTACACCATAGTGCTTCAAAAATAGAAAAACAACTCGAATAATTGCTTACTTCTGGTAAAGATAAGACTAAATTTTCATTTCCTTCTCCACGATACTGGCAATGAAAATTGTCAAAAATGCTGTCATCTATTTTCAGCTTCAGCTGGTCGAATTCTAACATTTGAAGCATAATCAAAGAACTTTCACCTGCGGAATATGGGAAAGTAGAAATGAATATGAAGTTTCTAAATTTAAAACTATTTATCATCAGAAACTTACCTTGTTCTGTAGACATTTCTTTCGTTTTATTTGATTCTCAAGGAAGGGCTACTAAGCTTTTAATTTCACATTTGAGAGAAAATTTTCCATTTTTTTAACACAGTGTGTGAAATGAAAAGAAAGTATAGAAAGGAGAATTAATTTTGAAAAATGATAAGGGATTTTGAATTTTGAAAATTTCCGCTAAAGATGTTATTCCTGGACTGCGACTGCGATAACGGCAACGACCGACAGAATCGGTCGTTCTTTCGGTTCTTCGACCATCAACGTTCATTCGATTTTTCTTTTTATTTCACTTCTTCATCTTCAGCGATTTTACTTTACTGGTAGTCGTAAAATCAATGATCTTCACTTACCAGTGACTTCAGTTAACCTTAGTTCAGTTCAGTTCACCTCTTTGAACTTGACGACGTCCGAAGGCTTCACCTTCACCTTCATAATCACAAATAATCTTGTACTGCCTACTGCAAAATGCAGCTGGCAAAAATATGAAAGGTAGAACGATGGTAGAACGTTGAAGAAGAATTAAAAATAAATATCGCTCAACCTGTCAACCATGGCTCAACCAACGCAAACCATTTTGAAATATTAATTTACGTTAATGTGAATTTTAATTCAATCAGATCAGAACCCAGACGATTTTACCACTATGGCAACGACAAAAAAACCAACAACATGACCATTTGAAAGTTGAAACCAATTTTTCGGTTCGGCTGTAATGCAGATAATTTATCTAATCGTAAATCATAATCAACCTTTTCCATTTAATTCCCTCTCAGAAGATCATATTTTGATTGATCGAGCTCAATCAAGGTGCATGCATAAACAATAAAAAATATGCTGATTGGGAAAGGCTCAAGTATGGTTGGCGTTGCATATTAAATACCTACCTAGTACCCGTACCTAATTATTCTGTAGGTACATATCAGTACATATCTGTAATTCTGTATAATTATGGTCTTTTCGATGACGATAAGTACTGAGGCACAGTAAAGTAAATGGTAGGTATTGATGAAAATAGAGCAAATCGTTGTTTGTAGGTAAGTAGAAAATTATGATCGCATCGATCACTATTCACTTTTTAAAAAGAGAACGAATACACTAAGTATATACTTTGAAAGTTGAATAGGTAAGTATTATATTTGTATTTTAAATTTACAATTAAGTACCTATGTGTAGTTTTTAACGGAGGATACATCAAAGAAATGATACTTAAACTGAATTAATTTTTAATTTCGTGAAATAGCAAAAGAAATTTTGTTTTAAAAACGTAAATGTCATTTATTTCGTTTTGCAATAGATATTATGTAATTAAATCCAAACATTTTATTGCTTTAATTTTTACATAAACGAAAACATATCAAAATTAAAATAATAGGTAATTTTTTAAGCATAATCAGCGTTTTCCAAGTTCGATTGTACCGGTAACCGATCACGATACTTCTGCAGTAAATAATCTTGTAACGTTTTCACGTACAGCGAGTCTCTGTTATTTTGGGTCCTTTTACCAAACCTGTAAAAAGTCGACGTAAGTAATAATTGCGAATTGGCTAAACCTACTTCACTAAACAGACACCCAC
This sequence comes from Trionymus perrisii, assembly GCA_900050545.1. Taxonomy (NCBI): domain Eukaryota; kingdom Metazoa; phylum Arthropoda; class Insecta; order Hemiptera; family Pseudococcidae; genus Trionymus; species Trionymus perrisii. The sequence goes on along the minus strand of FIZV01061930.1, from coordinate 5,436 downwards.
ACTTGTAAAAAATACGAACAAAATTCATATGAAGTAAAACTTTTTGTCCAATATTTACCTTGGCCTTCCTACAACCGCATAAAAATGACTCAAATTATTTAAATGCGATCTCAATTCATTTGGCGATTCGAATGGTCTGTTTTTATCTTCTGAGGAGAACATATCTGTGAGTAACATTTCAGATTCTGCGCAGTTTGCCGACACCATTAACATAAAGTACAAAGTGACAATTGTGGCGACTATTAATTTCATGTTATCTGCAAAAAAAAAAAAATAGATACATAATTATATTGAAAAATAATTAAAGCTGCGGTGTAACTAGGTTTGTCGATTTCAGAAAAATTAAGATTACATATTGGATTCAAATTCCGATGTTAGCGTGATTCTGCGTAAGTATTTAGTTACAGGGTGTCTCAGATTATCGAGCACCTCTATCGTTACTTTCGAGCAAATCTTAGCACATTTTGTATTAGTGGTAACATTGTATGCATTTGATTAAATGTGAACAATGTTACCAACTCATCAAAGATAGGTAACCTAGGATGCTCGATATTCTGAGACACCCTGTAGGTACAGAGGCCGAGGGTTCAGAGCTACAGACCTACACATTGTTTTGTAAATACGAGTAGATCGAAGCTTCACTATGTGCTGCTTTTTGTTCTCAGAAAATAATTTACTACTTTTGTTTCGTATTATCTTTTCTTTTAGTTGAAAAACTAAAACACACTTGGTATCTGCTCATGCCGGGGTAACTAAAGAAAAAAACAATTTTTTATGCTCTTTATCCGTATAACAGGGCTATATCCCTTTGAGAATATTCGATAAAATTTTGTTATTCTGTTTATCGATTCGTAACGAAATTAGGTAGATACGAATTTCTTTTCTAAAAGTAAAACATGGCTAGAAAATGATACATCGAAAGTAGAGACGGGAGTGTAATTAAATTATATTTAATATTGTTAAAGCGGTAGCGTAATATAAAAGCCACTTTCATGAATGGCTCCTGTAGTGTTGAACTATGATGTCTTTCGATGATACCCAATTGAAATAGGTACCTATAGTTATAGTGAATTCAAGTGAAGTGAACGTTCTTATATAGGTACAAAAAATAGAAGTGTATTTTTTTGTGTGGAATTGTTTTGAATTGAAGTTTGATGTTTGATCTGATCATATATTCTTGACCGAATTTTTGTTAAGAGGTTGGCTATTGGGAAAGGCCCTGATTTTAATTATTCATGTGTTTATTATACTACAACAATATTGCCGCAGCTGTTGGGCTGCTAGCGACAAGACTAATAAGTCTAGTATAGTCTAATGTTGTGTCGAATGAAGTCTAACTTTCTATGCGTGGCCCCCTCAGTGAAGGAAATCTACCATAATCTACTAGAATTTTTGGGGCTCAACTTTTTTTTGACGTTTATGTCTAAAATGTAAAAATAATAAAATATTCAAAATTTTCGTTACCAGTTTTTTTTTTTACTAAACAAGAAAATCAAAACAGATGATTCTAAAACAGAAAATTTGATGTTAAAACTAAAGAAGTATAAAATAATAAAACTATGGCCATTCCATATCCCAAAATGAATACCTAATAAATAATAATGAATTGAATAAAGATTAGGTATTCTAGGGTATTCTTCAAGGCAACCCTTATCTTATCACAATGATCTTCAAAATTTCATCTCTGTTTTATTGATGTATTGGCATCACTGATTTGAATTAGGTAAAAAATCAAAACAAAAACTGAAGAATTTATTAATTTTATTATTTTTTTGTTACACGTGGCATCTGTTAATTTAATTATTTTAATTTATTGCGTTGAAATTGAATCTTGTAATTAATTCCTGACTTTTTTTGTACAATGCATTGATTATAATTATACCGATAATGTTCGTGATTGTGTATAGTGTTTGTGGTTCAGTCCGGTTCAGTATAACTTGTAATTATTTCAGGACTATCCTTTGAATTGATAGAATCAACTTGTATCTCCAATGTGATCCCCGGGGAATGACAATTACGAATTAATTACAGGGCTAATCAATTAGAACAAATCAAACACCGAATGAATTGGTTGACAACCCGTAGGAAAAATAAAAAACATCAAACATCAACAAATGAAATCTTCAGCAAACTGGTGAGTAATTTGACGATTTTCGGATATTCGATCGAACTTACCTATTGGCTTTCAAATGTTCGAACAAAGCTGCAACATCAAACAAAGTGGAAATCGACGAAAAGTCTTAGCTTTTTTCCTTTTATAACTTTTGTTTATTGTTTCAAACGATGTTCCTATTGTGTGCCGTTTCCTACGTAATTTCCAGCAAAACAATAATCTGCGAGGATGATAATTAGTAAATAGACTCTGTTGTAGAGAAAAATTTCGGTCTTTAAATTAGTCGTCACCATCGTTATCGGCACATCTAGCGAAATATTCTATTCATCTATTTCGCAGCTTTTTGAATTAATATTACTTATTTTTTTATTCGCCCACGTTTTAATTTTATTAAAAATTAGCACCGTATGAATTTTTGCATTTGAAAAAGACATCACGTCAGTTCGCAGACAGCGTTTAGAATTTTTTTTAATTCGCGGTCGAATTTATAATACGTAAAGTCTATGCTATTTCTATTACATTCTCTCTTACCCTTACGACGTGTTCGCACTACAAAAATGAAATTTTCTCTTTGTAATTTTCTCACCACGAGTTTATTAATTTTATACGTACTTATAACATCAACAAACAGACTTCCTATTCGCTCGCATACTTGAAATTGAAATGTAAATTTGGTTCTTTTATTGTCGACTGTCGACGAATATTCTTTTTTGTTTTGCGTAGAATTAGCAAAACTGCCAACCCCTGTTGCTGTTGTTTATGTTTTACGCTGCGAGAATTTTATTTTTTGCCAAATTGATTACCGAATTATAACGACGATATATCTTACATCTTTTTTAGACTGGAAATTTTATTGTTTTATCATTACGGATTAAACGTATAATCTCGATGGATAAATTTCCAATCTCATTGCTTCATTTCCCATTTTAATAAATGCCGGATATTGAATCGACTTTGCCTCTGTGGTGTAAAATTTTCAATTTTAATGGTCGAATTTTTTTTGAAAAATTTCTTCATCAAACAACAAGTAAGTATATTTTGGATTTTTTTTCGTAATAAGTAGATGAGCCAAGTTGCTCGAATAATATTGCAAATTTTCATTAAATCTTGAGACAAATTAAAGTCGACATCGCCGTTATCATTCGACAATAATAATACCTAATTAATGAAAAGGCACATTTTTCATTAAGGAAATTTTTAAATTAAAAGTGCCGAGTAAATTTAAAAATAAAGGACCTTTTTTGGACTTTGATTCATATAACTTTAATTAATTGGTTTTCTCATGTCCTTCGACGCAGAGTTAAGTTTAGAAGAGGAATATCCCTTTAGAATGAAGTAGCGTATATCTCAAGTTCTCTGACCAACACAGAAATTACCATTACGAGCAAAGCCAAGCAAAGCATTAGTTAAAGAATTAACTAAGTATATTTTGGCTGATTTTCGCGTTCATTATTTTATTGTGTTTTTTCCATCGTCGTAGCCGTTATAATTTCATTTTCTTTATTGATTTTTCTTCGGTAGGTTCTTGACAACGGGCTAATTTTTCATTTATAATTGTTAATTGTGTATTCGATGAAGTTGGAAAAGGTTGTGTACCCTTTTAGGCGACACAGCCCGAAAGCTTCATTAATTAGTTACGTCAAGACTTAATATCTTTATGACCCTGCCTAGTATGCTACAATAATGCTATAAAAACGGACCCGTTTTAACGTTCCGGTGCAATTTTTTAACGTAAATCAACCCCACGAAATATCACCATGGTTTACACCTGCGACTTATTATCAAATCTTCAATCCCGGCTTCTCCGGCAAAAAATACTTGTCTGATTTTCGAATTTATCTGTTGAGGCGGATGAAGTACGAGTAGGTATACGTACTCGACCTCGGCCAATGGACAAATTCTCGCTAATGCGTTCAATTTTAGGTTTGCAAATTCTCGAGTAATTTTCTGTGTTAGGGCCTCGGGGGCGTAGACAATAAAACAACGAGAACAAAAAAAATCAGCTACGAGTAGTAAATTTTCAAACTTGGAATTTTAAAAAACATTGTTGATTTTTTTTTTAATTTCTTCAAAAAGAAAAGACGTAGTTAAAATGTCCTCGAGGAACAATTTTTTTTTACAGGAATTGAAAATGTAGAAAATTATTTTACGTAAGAATAGGAAAGCAATCAGTTTCTTGAAAAAAAACTTGACTTAAAAAAATAATAAATCTCTAAATTAAAAAAAAAATTTAAACCTAATTTTAAAATTTTATTCAAAAATTTGTTTTACCTAGGTATTGAAAACTGATAAAAACCAAAAATTTCAGAATTTTCTCGAAAAAACCACATTTTTAAGCCCAAGATCAATTAAAAAAATTTGGTGGTTTCAACACAAATTTTACTATTTATTTTGTTGAATTGCTGTTCTTTTTTTTAATTTCAAAAAGGTATTAAATTCAAAACAACATTTCAAAAAAAATAAATAAATAAAATTGAACTTCTATTGAAATGATTTTTAAAATTTAGATTTTGTAAAGAGCTAGGAGACCACAAATCAAAATTGAAATTTGAATTTTTATTGAAAAAGATAGTACATACAAAAGCTATATTTTATTTAATTAAATAACTAATTTTTAAAATCATCCTGAAAAATCTTTTTCTAAAACAAATTTTACAAAATTTAATAAAACTTGTGTTTTTTAACTTTTTTTTTTAAATTTTGAATTAAGTTAAAAGTATTTTTTTTTTTTTTTAAATGACGAATGAATTTAAAAAAATAGATTTATTGTCAAAATAGAAAAAACTTAAATTTTAAATTTAGATTGAAGAATTAATAGGTACTTGAATTTTTGATGCATATAAATGTTTCTACTAAAAAAAAAAAAAGAAAAAATCAAAAAACAAATTTTGTTAAAATTTTCTAAACTTTTTTATCGTATTTTTTTAAACAATTCTGCAGAAAACGAATGAATTTTGAGAGAAAAAAAGGATACTTATTTAAGAATTTAGTTTCTGAACAAACTAGGTAACTTCATTTTAAATTTTCAATCAAGTTGAAAGTAATTTTTTTTTTAATGACGAATAAATTTTTTTAAAATAGATTCATCGTCAAAATAGAAAAAATTTCAATTTTAAATTTCGATTCAAGAATGAATACTTGAATTTTTGATGCAAATAAATTTTTCTAAAAAAAAAACAAAAACAAAACAAATCAAAAAACAAATTTTTAAAAATTAAAAAAAAAAGTTTTAAACAATTCTACAGAAAACGAATCAATTCTGAGAGAAAAAAGTATATTATGCAACAAGGGAGTAAAAAGTGATTCTGGACGAGTGTGAGGTT
>FIZV01061887.1:0-20436 GCA_900050545.1 Trionymus perrisii | reverse complement strand
TTTTTCTACTTTGAAATTACGCCAATAACGCTCATTGCACCGAGTGCGATTTTTCAGGAATAGCCCTCCAGTACGCAACCGTAAAAGAATGTCTAATCAAAGCTTTCGAAGAATCCGAAGACGTTAAATTAGAAAAACTCCTAAATGAATTGCAATTAGGCGACAAAAACCCTTTAGTTTCATCACGAGAAATGAGAAAACTCGCAGGAAACAAGCACGATTCGTTCTTAAAACAATATTTTTTCGACACCTACCCGGCACAATCAAACAAATCTATCTGTCAAATTAGACGATACGGCCGAAGCCGCGGACAGAATGATGAAACATTCAACAATCAATGCTATTCAAAGTAGTACACCACCACCAGTCAATAATTCGAACAACGAAGCAATGATGAACCTAATCAAAGGGTTGGCCCAAGAGGTAGCCAGTTTGAAAAAGGGAAGACAGATTAACGCTATTGAACCAACCCAACCTCTCGACCAAATGACTGAATTACTCAGAGAAATAAAGGACATAAAGATGAACATAACCAAAATAAGAGAAGATCGATCCCATTCACGCTCACCATCACCTGCTAGAGGTTGTTGTCGAAGTAGGTCACCTAGGTACTTCGTCAGAGATCCAAACCGGCACCCTAAATGCAATGCGAAAAACCGTGCAATTTTGACCAAGAAAAAAACTCATAATCTCGTCGTTGCGCAAAGGGCTCAACGACGCAATCTACGCCATCGGACCTGCTCAACATAGACTTCAAATTTGTGACCAACAAACCGGATTGCTTTTCTTAATTGACACCGGCGCTGACATATCCGTAATTCCGCCTAAGCATTTGACAAGAAAACAAAACTGATTTGCTTTTATACGCAGCAAATAACTCGAAAATCGATACATATGGCAACCGCATACTCCACGTATCCTTAGGTTTTTGTCGCGACTTCGCTTGGCAATTCACGATAGCGAATGTCGAACAACCTATTATTGGGCTGATTTTGTGGCAAAAAACAATTTACTCGTAGACCTAACGCGAAAACAACTCATCGATGGCACAACACATCTCACAGCACGAGGAACAATCAATAAATACTCCAAACAAGACTGCATAAAAATTTTAAATACCAGTTTACCCTACGCTGACATTTTAAAGGACTTTCCCAACATTCTGAAAACCGCAACTTTTACAAAACCTAAGCATAATATGAAACACCGAATCATGACCACAGGACCTTCATGTCCGGCAAAAGCCCAAAGGTTAGATCCAGATCGCCTACGATTCGCTCTAAACGAATTTCAAATAATGTGCGAACAAGGCATCTGTCGCCCCTCAAAAAGTGAATGGTCCAGCTCCCTACACTTAGCGAAAAAAGGTAAATCATGGCGACCAACTGGCGATTACCGAAAGCTAAACTACCTACAAAACAATCTCAGACCAGTATCCAGTACCCAACCTACATGACTTCAACATGCTACTAGCCCAAAAAAGGATTTTCTCAAAAATCGATCTAGCGAAACCTTATCGCCAAATACCTGTGCACGAGGACGATGTACAGAAAACTGCAATTATCACAGTCACCCTTTGGATTGTTTGAGTTCAGGGCGATGCCTTTTGGCTTGAAAAATGCCGCCTCAACCTTCCAATGTTTCATCCACGATATACTGCGTGATTTGGAGTTTTGTTACTCATACCTAAACGACATACTCGTCGCATCAGACAATGAGAAACAGCACCGCGAGCATCTTCGAATCTTGTTCAAACGATTAGAAGAATACGTCTTGGTAATCAAGCAGGAAAAATGCATTTTTGGAGCTGATACTGTCCCATTCCTCGGTTTTGTGGTAGGTCAGCAAGGGATTATTCCCCTTCCCGAAAGGGTTGAGCAAATTAAAAGCTACCCAAGACCAAGGAACATAGTTGAACTAAAGAGATATCTGAGCCTACTTAATTTCTACAGAGCATGCCTGCCACATGCAGCACAAACTCAAGCACCACTAAATGACCTCACACAAGGCTCGAAAAAGAATGACAAACGCCCGATAAGCTGGACATCAGCCACTGAAAAAGCCTTCAAGAAAACAAGAGAGGAATTCAGCAACACAACCCCCCTTGCACACCCAGATCTGGAACTCAAATTGTCTCTCATGACAGATGCTTTGAATTGGGCAATTGGCCCTGTGCTACAGCAAAAACGAGGTGACCACCACAAACCTCTCAAGAACTTTTCGAAAAAACTAACTCCAGCTCATACCAAATACAGCGCATATGATCGAGAGTTACTCGCTTGTTACACGGCTGTCAAACATTTCCGGCAATACGTAGAAGCCCGCCCGTTTACAATATTCACAGACCATAAACTGCTAATATTTGCACTTCAACAGAATCCAGAAAAAGCGTCCCCCGCGACAATTTCGACACCTAGATTTTATTTCGCACTTCACTACAGACATCCGTTACGTGAACGGTCATGAAAACGCACCAGCCGACGCATTATCACGTATCAAAACAATAGAAAAAGCTGAAATAGATTATGATGAACTTGCAAAAGCTCAAAAAGTCTACCCAGAAATTCAAAAAATCCTCAACTCTGAAAAATCAAAATTCAATCTAAAATGGATCAATATCCCTTCCTCGTCTGAAAAAATTTTATGCAATGTTTCTTCCACAAAAATTAGTCCCATCCTACCTACAAAATTCTGTCAAGTAGCTTTTCAAATATGTCATTCACTTTCTCATCCTGGAGTCAAAGCAACGACTAGCATGGTTCAAGACAGATACGTTTGGCCTGGACTATACAAAGACATCACAAAATGGGTCCGCACCTGTATACCCTGCCAACGTGCAAAAATCAACAAACACACGAAAACTCCACTAGCTACCTTTGAGATACCAAGTGCGAGATTCAAACATTTAAATATTGACATCGTTGGTTGCTTACCACCATCACAGGGCAACTCTTACTGCATAACAATAATAGACCGATTTTCAAGATGGCCAGAAGTCATCCCCACTCAAGACACGGCAGCCGAAACAGTGGCAAAAGCTGTTTTTCAAATTGGATTTCACGGTACGGTGTTCCCGAAACAATCACAACTGACCAAGGACGACAATTTGAGTTACTCTTTTTACTGAACTTTCAAAACAGCTAGGAATAAAAAAAATCAGAACAACAGCTTATCACAGCCTCTTCCATGCTCTTGCACTGGTCTTCTGCATTTTGTAGATAAAATGACTCAAATTGAAAATGACAGACTGAATTTGATGTTATCAAAAGCTATCATGGTTACAGGATGTCCTTTTTCAATGGTAGAACATCCGCTATGGAAAGGAGTTTTTAGTAATCTTAGACCATCTAACTCATTACCTTGTAGACAAACATTAGCTTCTACACACATCTATCAACATTATGACAGTACAGTAGTCGAAGTACATAAAAAACTTGCAACAGCAGAAAATCTTCATCTACAATGTGATTTGTGGAGCAATATTCGTAACGAGCCCGTCCTAAATTTTGTTAGCCACACACCAGAACCCGTTTTTGTAAAATCACTCGCTACTAAAAATATATCGCATACCGGAGATTATATACAACAACAGATGGAAGATATAATGACAGAATTTAAACCTGAAAAATTTGCATGTGTTATTGGAGACATTGCTGCGAATATGCAAAAGGCGCTGCGCCAGATTACTACAAACTTTCCTCACACTGTGAACCTGAGATGCATGACGGATACGTTAAATTTAATATTCTATGATATCGTTGGTTTGCAATCAGTTTCCAAATTTTTAGAGGAAGTTCACAGTGTTATTAATACAGTTTGAAATTCCCACGTATTAAATATTTCAATGCGCAGAAGATTAATATTGCATGTGAAAACGCGTTGGGGTACGATTGAAAAAGCTCTTAAAAGATTATCTGAAAGTGAATGTGTACTTGAACAATTGGCCATCAAACCGGAAGTGAAAAAGAACCTTAATGAAAAAATAGAACTCTGTTACTGAGTCAAGAATTCTGGGAACCGGTTAATTCGTTGAAAACTGTGTTCGAACCAATTGCTACTCTTATAAGTCAAGTCGAAGGTGATTCGTTGTACATTCATCATGTGCATAATTCCATGCAAGATTTACAAACGAAATTATTCGAGAAAGTTGAGAGTTGTGCGTTATTGAAGAAGTCTGGTGACAACATACAACTAAAATCTAACTTTATATCATGTAAAAATTCATTCAAGCACCCTATCTACCTCGCAGCCGTTCTTCTAAACCCAAAAGACCGAGGAAATTCACTGAATGAAGACGAGTCTGTAGAAGCCATAAATTTCATTTCCGAGTTTGCGAAAAATCGGAATAAAGTCGAAATAGGTAATGTATAAAGAATTTTATAAATGCAGTTATTGCGCTGAACATAACCAATTTTTTAATTTTCAGGGCAGTATGATACAGCTATGCAGGAATTAGCTGATTATGCTAGTAGACAAAATTTTTTCCGGCACGACTTTTTATGGACAAATGTAGATTCGATCAAACCCATTTCGTGGTGGCGTGGACTTTGTGGTAATGAATGTTTGTCAAAAATTGCTTCTTTCATCCTTTCGGCACCAATTACGAGTGCGGCCACAGAGCGAAGCTTTAGCTGCGCGTCTTTTATCCACAGTAAAAGAAGAAATCGATTATCGACATCGAAAGCTTCGAAGGTAATATTATAGTAAAGTAGTCTCGAAGTAAACTTACAATGTATGTAAATGCGTATTATGTATTCAACAAATTGCATTTTTAAATTGTAGCCAGTAGCCAGTACTTAGCTTAATTGGTGTGGAGTGAGTAATATGAATATGAGACTTTCAAAGTTTCAAATTTTATTTTAGACAGTAATTAGAGTATTGATTAAATTATAACAAGACTTACGCAGCTGTTACCGCATTGAAATTTTAATTTTGTAAATTTTTATCAGATTTAGCTCTCGCTCTGGAAATCTGATTTTTGATTTCAAAAAATATTTCTTTTTTATTGCTTGCTTAAGGTAACCTACATTAGTCATAACTGGAACCTTATTCACAAAGAGAAAAAGAAGAAACCGTTTCAAGAAGAAGGTGGTAATCGTACAACGGAAGGCGAAAGAATAAATCACAGATCTAGTAACTCAAGTTGACTTCAAAATTTTCTTTCTTAAAAAGTTTGTACCTATTACTTCGCTTCATTGCTTTTAGTGGGCTTGAATGTCTTGTAGTTGTAGCTTGTAGGTCGTTGTAACTTGTAATTGACTATTCATTAAGACTAGTAGATATTGCTCTTGCTCTGCTTGATTTTTTGCTTCAAAAAAAAAAAAAAAATTAAAAATCTGAGTCGTCTCATGTACTGATGTACATATGTATGCTTCATTTCATGTATCTACTTGTAGTAATTTCCACTATTTTGATTTCAGATGCAGACAATATTTACACCACCACCTCGTCTGCTGAAACAGTAACTCGTTCTCGATCTCGAATAATCATTTCAGACTCAGGTTCTGATGTCAATTCAATAACGGATAGCGATAATGAATATGACGAAAGCGAAGAAGAAGACGACTTGATTTCATATCAAGATTACAGCGATGAAGTACTTTCGGACGAAGATGAAGAAGCAGAACTAGAGGTCGGACTCGGAGGCGAACGCGAAGGCGATAGAGCAGATTTTTACATCGAAGAGATTAACATTGGGCTTGGAGAGGACGAGAGCAAATAGGAATAGTCGAAAACAGCGAATTATTAATAACGAAATTAATTTATGTTAATTTTGTATTAAACCGTATACCGAATTAAACGATTATATAAACTGAAGTTTTTGTTTTTTTAAAAAAGGTTTACAATAATCTGCGCGCATATGCTGAGCATATGCCCGCATTAGCACGCCCTGCGCGCGCGCACTTTAACATCACTACGTGGGTGTCCACTTGAGACTAGAGTGAATAGGTAGGCTTAGGAACGTTGCAAGGACAGCACCCCTTCACCCCCGACACACGCACAACAGTAGTGACCCTTCTGTCTCCATCCACTGCATAATAAACACTCGCCTTTCTCCTAAAATTGTAATAAAACTATGGTATAAATTTGAATTTTTATCATAAACGATTTTGTAGGAAATTAAATTCTCTACAAATTTCGTTTTGGCCAAATTTCTGTAGGTACCATGGTTTTTTTCGAAATTTACAAAAAACTAACACCCTCCCATAAGAACAACATGTAAAAAATTTTTCTATCTCGTTTTCAGGTAACGACAGTGGCGCTACCTGGTTACGTGTCGATTCCGAATAGAACTTGAAAAATAGATAGCAAATTCTAAAGGGATGCGTATATTAGACTATATTTGTAATCGAAGGGGTTACAGCGTCAAGAAATTTTTGCTAAAAATATCACATTCTTCATTTTACATATTAAGGAGCACAACTTCAGGTACAAAAACTGGAAAATTTCATTAAGACAAAAAGTGAAACGGATCTAACTTTGGAGAGCAAAAAATTTATGAGAAAAATTTGCCCATCTTTGAAAATGAAGGCGCTTCAAAGTTTGAAAAATATGCAATGTGCTTTCGCGAGAAAGTCGATTTTAAAAGCTCTGCAGCATCTCAATTTTAGAAAAAATTTTCAAATGACTTCTTTTATTGCTTTCAAGAAGTTATATACACCTGTATTTCCGAATTTGGATATTTTTTGAACCAATGCCCCTTCACAGTTGAGATAGTGAAGCGAATTGTTTTTGTAATTATAATATTTCTTTAATGAAAAATTCAAAAAAGAAAAAAATCAACGTTTTGTTTATTTACGTAAAAAATCAATACTTTTAAGATGAAAATAGAAAAATATCATACTCTTTTGATGACTACCGAGGAAGTGATAAGGTACCATGCCCTATTAACGCCATGCTAAGCAAGAATTGATATAATTCAGTTACGTTTAAAGTTATTCAAAATCTGATTGGTTAAGGAGATAGAGGATGTATTAAGGTACATTCTAATTGAATGCCACTATTTTTAGTATTTTTTTTTTCGAGTTATAAAATTTCAAAGTGAGGGAACCATTTTGGCGTTATTTGGAACCGGTTGCCTAATAACGCCAAAAAATTTTATCCCCATTTTAAACCTAAAATTTCACGTTAAAAACAAATTTCAATGTGATTTTTGAATTCTACGATAAAAATATGATATCCTATGCGGTGTAGTTAACATTAATTCATACGAAAATTTTTGGGGAGATGAAGGATTAGCGGAATCAAACCTGGAGAGAAAATAGGAAAATTTTTGAGTAGGATAAATGATGATTTAAATTAGGGATTTATACGTGGGAAAAATATATAGGAAAATGCTGCGACTATAGGAACCTACCTACACCGCCTAATTGTTTAGCCTAGCTATCGACACTCGTATTCTCATCGATCAAAAGATATCTATAAACATATACACATGTAGGTATGGACCTACTAAAGCCAAAAGAGACCATAGATATCTCTACGAAGATATCGAAATATATAGTTTAGAGATCATTATCGAAATCGAGATAAAATCAAAAATAGATCTATAAAAACACCATATAGGTAATTTTTCTAGAAGATCATCCGAGTGATCATTTCAAGGAGATTACTCTACACGTATCGGCGAAGCGAACATATTAAAAGAAAGGAAATAATTTTAGATCAATAATTGACCATGTTAATACTTAGCTTAATATTTACAAGATCCGATAAAACGGACATATCGGGGGTAAAGATCCGGTTCGATCTTACATCAGGATGACGATGACGTATACATGTCAGAGGTCTCCAGACCTCTGCCTGGAACTAGTCATAGGCACCTCCGGTGCCTATCTGGTAAGATTAGGCCATGTTAATGTAGGCCAAACCGAATCGAAAATAATATCAAATTTGAAAAATTCCAATAAAATTACTTTCAAATGTAATAACTTCTATTACATAAAATATACACAAAAATTCAACATACTACAAAGATAACACAAAACGGAGTGCCTTGTAATCAACTCTTCTAATTTTACTACGATTAAAGTTTGAACTAAAAGGAGGGGAACTTCACTTGGTGGGAAGAATATGCAGTACATAACAGTAGATCAGGACATAGATCACACTATACTACATACTCCCCCCACCGACAACATTTTCGGTACGAAAATCTTAAAAATAAAAACAAAAACTTAAGACTTCTACAATAAAGGCAGGATAGAAGAAATGAAAATAAAATAAGATCAATGCATATTTATGCTAAAAGTTATAAATCTCTAGTTTAAATAAATCCGAACTGACTATCTCGCTGTTCAATTCATCGATATCCAGTTCCATAAGCCTGTTCAACACAGCGGTAGGTCGGATGTGTTGAAAGAACTCTTGGGCGAAGATAGTCCGGTCTGATTTTTTATCTGTAGAACGTATAGCCATTTTAACTCCATCTGACGATCTCCTGATGTTCGTCACGTATTCGTATCCAAATGGTGCTCCTAGGATACAAGTGCCATGGGAGTACTGATCAATGTAAAATTCGATCTTATGGAACTCGTATCGGTATTGGTCGTTGTTGTATGAGATCGCGACCGGAATAGTGGCTTTTCCCAGGCAACTCCTCCGAAAACCAGTTTTCCACGGTACATAGACTATGATAGGTTCCTCCAGTTTTACTTCTACGTTCTCTCCTTTCCGATCACTGATGATTTTGACTAGGTCCGACGAGATGATGTTAGTAGGTAAACGTCCATCGTATAGACATTCTACGATCTTTTCTCCGATCTTGACATGGATCGCTAGTAGATATTCATGCGTGATGGATGCAGATAGATGCAGATCCGAGTTCATCACCGATCCCACAGTCGTTTCGGGTTTCTCTTTCGCTTCAGATTTACTTATCTCGGCAAAGTGTTCTATGCAGACGTCTGCTTCCGTTTTAAAGCGCGGGAGTTCGTAGGATTGTCTAAGATATCTCGAATACATTGGGACGGAGATTCGACCGTCATGTTTGGATCCGCTATTCAACATTTTCCAAAATTGGTCTATTTTGAAATACTTTTCATTTTCGTCGTTACTGTAAACTTTCAGCTCAGATATCTTAGGACGACTATAGGTAACGAATGACGGAGCTCTGCGCTTAGATTCTAAAGATCTCGGGTTTCCCAAATTATCTTCAGATGCTGAAACGGAGGCAGGTATATTGGCTCTCGGTATATCCTGTAGATCTGGTATACTGACGAAAGTGATCTTCGACTTCGGTTTGGCCATTGTCTGATCTGCGAAAGTGATCTTCTTCATCTCCGGCTCAAGTGATACTACTTTCAGGCCGCACGGTTCAATTTTACATGTAGTGGGTGGGAACGTAACTTTTCTTTCAGGTAAAGCGTCGGTAGACAACGTCAATGGTTTATAGCATACAGACATGGATTGACCTAAAACACAAGCGAGCATTTGTTCCGCTATCGGAAGATTAATCTCTTCGATTTTACAGTCGTCGGTTTTCAGCGGACAGGTCGAATCGTCTGGTTTCAGGATCTCGTATGGTAGAGGGGACCTCACATCAAACAGAACATCGGTTGTGAAGATCTTCGGTACTATCTTGATTACTCCATCTTTCATCGCTTCGGTGTAGATTTCTTTTATCGGGTGAATATGACCCAAGTCACATTTCATTACATACTGTAACAACACATGAAAAAATAACAGCTAGTTTAGGTCAAGTAGAATCATCGTATAATTATAAACTAAACTAGAGGGTGGGATTATTCTCATTCTTCGATTCGGTTCTATATTTACGTAAGTGTCGAATATTTTCGCGAATTTTAACATCAGAGTTGTCAACTAATTCTAGATCATAAACGTTAGGAAATTTCTCGCAAACAACACGATAAGGTCCTTTCCATTGGTCAGATAACTTTGTAGCAATACCGCGCTCTTTATTGGAGAGTACTCGATTTTTAACCAATACTAAATTCCACTTTCGAGTTTCACGATTTTATTCTTACAATTAAAATCATCAACACGCCGAATTATGTTCTGTTTCGTGTTATGCAATGCGATTTCATTCAAATTGGTCGCTATTGTACGTGATTTGATCGAATCTACCAGAGAATCAGGAACATTCTGATTTTTCACCAGCTCGAAAGGAATACAACCGGTGGTAATACTTTCAGTATAGTTCAATTTCTTCTCGATCTCTGGTAAAATCCTGAACCATGACTTCTGGTTTTCACTGATGTACTTTCGTATTGACGATCCAATTGTAGCCATGATTCGCTCCGCTGGGTTACTTGACGGAGTATAACGTGATGTGTATCGTAAGTTGACATTTTTCTCTCGCCAATATTTGCGCCAGAAGTTTGAAGAGAATTGGCTACCATTGTCAGATAAGATCGTCACAGGCGTACCAAATTCTTCAATCCATTTTTCAATTCTACTGATGGTGTTGGTTGAGGTAACCTTTTTTAGAGCAAATAAACGAACATATTTAGTAAACATATCTTCAATTACTAAAATTGTATCAACACCGGCTGTGCTTTGCGGTATCGGTCCAAAATAATCAATACAGATCATTTCATTGAATTTAGATACTTCGATAGGATGAATATTTCCACGCAGCTGGCGGTTGGTTCGATTTGCACGTTGACATGACATACATTTGTTGACGAAAGCGTGTACCTGGATCGTAATATCTGGCCAGTCAAAGTGTCTCCGTATAACCATTAACAACTTCGTGATACCTAAATGGCCGTATTCAAAATGATAATGTTTAATTAAATCAAGTTGTAAATTAACAGGTACATATATACATCGATTGAGATCTCGTCCTTTATACGTAAATAACTTCAGTTTTTCATCTAACTGTACACGATCATCTTTACGAGCAACGAACATCTTTAAACGACTATCTTTTTCCTGAAACTCACGTAAACACAAAAAGTCAGTATATAGAGAACAAGGAACTTCGTAATTGAATAAAAAGATTGAAAAATTACGCTCGTTGTCAGTGATCGTAAACGAGTAACGAGAAAGAAAATCAGCAATAGAGTTGTCGCAGCCAGCAATGTGACGAATCTCGATCGCAAAGTTGTCGAGGTAGAGCATCCATCTTAATACTCTGTTCGGTAACATATCATTTCTTTTCATATATGTGACTGCGATATTGTCGGTGTATAATTCGATCTGCTGACCAGCTAAAAGATAATAGTTTTTCGCCAGAGTGTGGACGATCGCTAGCAACTCCAACTCCATAACACTGTAATTTAGTTTATGACTGCGTAATGTTCGACTTGAGAACGCGATTGGCAGCATCATTTTCTTCGAATCTCGTTCCTGCTCTTGCATTACTACACCTGCGATCGCTTTACAGCTAGCATCGGTGTATACGACGAATGGTTTCTCAAAGTTTGGATAGATCAGCATTGTTTCTTTGGCTAGTTCTTGTTTCAGTTGCTCGAACTTCTGTACTTGATCTTCAGTCCATACAAAGCCTTTTTTCGACGATGTCATTTCGTACAACGAATCACATAGATCGGATACTTTTGGAATATACATCCGATAGTATTGATACATACCAAGATACTGCTGCATAGATCGAATGTCTTTAGGTTTTTCGAAGTTCAAAACTGTTTGTATTTTTTCTGGATCGACTTTCGTTCCTTCATCACTTAAGATGAGACCAAGGTATTTTACTTTGGAGCGACACCATTTTGTCTTGAGTAAGTTCAACGTCATATTAGCTTTGGATATCTTTTCCAATACGATCCGGATATGTTCTAGATGCTCTTCCCAAGTCTCAGAGAATATCAGGAGATCATCTACATAGAAACAGCAGAAATCCTCCATACCTGCCAATACAATCTGGAGAGCGATCAAGAAAGCAGGCATAGAGTCTTCGGGTCCGTATCCAACCCTCGTACTACAATACGATATACCATCTAGAATAAATGACATTAATTCCCAGAATTCCTCATCCAACTCAATCTGTTGAAAACCACAGTTGAAATCAAAACAAGTGAAGAATTTTTTACCTCGAAATTTGAACCTGAGGTTTTCAATATTTGGAACTTCAGTAGAATGGCGACGTAGGTATTTGTTTAACGGCTTAAAATCGCCACACGGTCTTACTTTGCCACCACCTTTGTCTACACATACTAATCTGATCTTGTATGTCGACGGTCGTTTGATCACTACACCGTTATTGAGCCATTTTTTTACTTCTGCACGAACAGGGTCAGAGAAACAATGTGGAATCGGACGAGTTTTACACCATATCTTCTCTGGAAATTTGTCGTCTTTGAACTTGAAACGATGCTTATATAAATTACAACATCCAATCTGGTCAGCGAAAACATCCGGAAAATCTCGTATGATCGACCGCAGTTTAACTTTTAATTCATCATTACGATCAATATTCTCGATACACACCTGTAATTTCTTCTCTAATTCTAGCTCGTTTATATTACATGAATTAATCGAAAATATACCTAAATCGTTCGGCTGCATCATAGTTAAGAATTGCGCCTCCGGTAGTGTAATCATATCTTCGTTTAGTTCGAACTTTACATGGTGCTTCGCGTGATCGGTAAACGGTACAGTGAAATGTTTTTTGGTCACTTTATCAATGACAGCCAGTTGATCTCTACCCATGTACAAGATCATATCGAACTCTTTCTGAAGTGAACGTCCTATAATTAGTTCAGCATTAAGATCTTTAGTTACTAGGATAGGTATTTTGTACACACATTTAGATGGAGTTTGTTCTTTGAAATTAAACGTCAAGTAAGCTATCTTTGTAATTTTTGGGTGGCTTTTACCTGCTGCTAGCGTAAACTTATCGCTAATACCACGAGCAATAATTTCTGATTTACCGCATTCCGGATACTTCAACTTGATTCTTTCGTAAACGTTCTCGTTCATTAGAACATGCGAGCATCCAGAGTCAATGAGCGCAGGAACTTTGATTTCCCCAAATTCAACAATAATCCTCGGAATCGTATCTCTAGCGTCACATTTGATCGTCGTAGTGTCGGGATCAATTACTTCTTGTACATCGTCGTTGATTTTGAAGACAACTGGAGGATCTGACCGACCTAGCAATCGATCAATTGCATCATTTTCGTCTTCTATCTGTAACCTGCTAACTGAAGTTTTAATCTCTGGAAACAAATCTAATTTATAAAAGGATTTAAAATAACGATTTAGAATTAATCTACAACGTGTATAAGCTTCTACACTCCAATCGCATAGATTACTGGCACCGTTTACATTTATTTTTGCGTAATACGAGTTCTTCGTTTCGTATAGAATATCATGTTCGAATACATACTGATACCAGTTTTTATTAGCCATCCAGATCTTCTTTCTTTGAACGAACGGGGAATAAAAATTCAGGTAGTTACAACCATCTACATCTTTGGAAATAAAGTACACATTTCGATTAATTTCTTCGAGATTCGACCAATATAAATGATCGTCGGCGCGATCTAAAATCGGAGCATTTAAACACAACGTAAAGTATTTAAATCTAAATTTATCCCTTAGAATACGAATAATTTGCTTTAAATTCGCGTTAAATTCTGAACAATCGAACGATTTCAACAACGACTCTACTAAACCGATAGAAATGACAACATGTTCAGCTTCGTCCGATTTGTTGATCTTCGTCGAATCTTGTTTCAGAACTGATAATAACTTCACCGTAGATAAACTATTTGAACACAATTCATACGTAATTTTATTCCTATCATCGTCTAAGTATTTTAAGAAATTCAGAACTAATAAATTACCGATGTATGAGATCTTATTTTTAAAAACGTAATTAGTATTAGTAAATAAATTCGATGTTACTGTAGTAGTTACTTTACAGCTGTGGTCTTCGGGATCTCAAACGTTATCACTGTTATCAGTCACTAGTTTAGAACGATGATCTTCAGATTTCACATTGATAGTCGATTTACTGGAAGAAGCGAGATCGATATAACGACCATCTATATCGTCTCTGAGTTGTTTAAATCTTCCTTATTCGAATTTGAATTTTCAGGTGAACTTTCCGGTATATCAGCTGAGAATATTTCGATTCGTTCTAATTCTCCGTCTTCATTGGCGATATAGTACTTGAACGAGTCTTCGAGATCAACTTGATTTACTGAACCTTTCTTAATTACCTTTGAGGTCGATTTCTTATCACTTTTATCACTAGTTGAGGTTGCATTTTGTTTCTTTTCAGGTGTTTTAGTTGCTTTTCAAAAAAAACGTCTTCTAATTTGCTCAGTTTGACCTGATTTTTTCGCTGGTTCTTTTAGTTCCTTCTTTTCAGAAGAATCTGAGCTAGTACTCGTTTTACTACGATCCTGTTTTAATTTTTGATCGTATAATGAGGAACTACCGACGGTATGAGTTTCAACATACTGTTGATCTGACATTTCGTATTCACGAATCAAGTTGACAATTTTCTCCACCGTTGTGTTGTCATCTATATTCTTGAAGAAACCATGGTATTTTTCTGGTAATTTTTTGACAAGGAACTCCGTTACCCAACTCGATCGGACAGTCGGATTATATTGCAATCTTCTGAGCCAGAAGCCAACAAATTCAGACACTCGTTGCTTTGGCCTAATTGGATAAGTTTCTTTCATAAACGTATTCACATCAACATGATAACTAGTCTCGTTACTAAATCGACCAATAAACTCGGTAGCTATTGTTTTAAACGGTTTCGATCGATCAACACCTTCTTTGAAGAGATCAGCTTGTTCACCTTTGATAAGATGAAGGAAAGCTTGATTCAGTGTCTTATTATTCACACATAACGGTCTTACTTCTCAATCAAACTCAACTAAGAATTGTTCCGGCGTACGGTAATCTTGAGGACCAATCCAAGCTTTGATTTTAGTCGCGGAACCAAAAATATCACTCATATGTTTACTTAACGTTTCAGGTACAAAGTTACCGCGATTAAATTTTGGATCTCGAATTGTAACAAGTGAACGCAAATTTGGCACGTTGAATGTAATATTATCTTCGCTTAAGTCAGCGGCTATTCTATTTAAAGTAAAAGATCGATCTTGTTTACCTATCATCGGACCAGATTCGTTATCAGATTCACTAGTGCTCGATTCTCTCGACCTTGACCGTTCGTTTCGTTCTCGACGGCTGTTTCGACCGCGTTGATCCTTCACAATGTCTTTTAGGATCTTTCCGAATTCTGTAGTTAGACCCGTAGTGATGTTACAGATGAGGTCCCGAAGTTCATCGGCGCCTAAAAATGCTTGATTCGCACCACCGGCTGCAATGTATGCTGCGCGAGCTCTTTCTTCGCGTTTGGTAGCTAATCGAGCTTGTTCTTCTTGGGCTTCACGTGCGAGACGTTCGGCGTCCGTTTCTTCTCCATTTGAGGTGCTCATGTTTATGGGAACGATCGGCGTTTCCAACGAGTTAGTCTTTTGAACCTGGGGAGTTCTAGAATAAAACAGATCACTAATACGATACCTTATTGAGTTGTCTACACTTTTAATCGGTGAGATAAATAGATCGTCACTTATACTAAGGACAATATCCGATGATCCTGAACTGTTAATTTCTTCCTGAATATCAGAGAGAGCGCGTTCCGGACCTGCAGTATATATGGCGTTGTGTCGTGTCGTTGATCTACGAGTTTCAGAGTAAAACCCTGGCGGTTTCTCTGCTTTCGATCTCGTCGGTTTCCTAGATCCACTAGATGACGGCTCCAGTGTTGTTTAAGTAACAATTATAAGCAAAAGATATTAGTAATTACAAACGGCAGTGGAGTAACACTATGCTAGTTCCACACAAATTAGATCGAACCGAATAGAAGGGAAATAAGGGGCTATATACATTAAATATTATTTACATATCTATTATCTACTAGTAAGATCGAAAGAACATTACCGTAGGTGCCGAAAAATCAACATTGGGCGCCAGGTATGAATTATACCAATTTTGATACCGTAATCTTATTTCATTATCTGATCTTCCGTTTCATACCTGTTTTGCATCCATATTTCGAAATAATACTTTAATTCTCTAACTGTAATTAATTATAATCGAATTGGCAAAAATACGAAAATCATAAAGGGCGAATATTCCAATAATAATAATATCAATTATCCGATCATCTGGAACTGATACGAGTAGAATGCATTGTTGCCAAACTTCTAATCACTAGTAGTTGCTGAAACGTAGCAATTGGATCTTATTCTTGTTCGCTTGGATGCAATTTGGATTGAATCAGGAAACATGAAAACCGGTTTGTAGTGGTTGTAATATTCACCAACTACGAAAACTTAAAGATAGGTTTCTAAAAATAGATTTCAATTTCGGCCATACAATAAGATTACAAGTTGAATCGATAAAGTTACGATAGGACAAGATAAACTATCACACGCGTGCATTTCAAACAATTTTTCACATACGTCCACCTCAGCTTTTAACAAACAGCTTGATCCTATCAGCAGTGAATTGCACTAATCCCCGCTGCGACAATTAACTTTGCCCTAGGAGGTGATTTACACTCGATTTTACTTATTAACTATCGGCCGGATGAGAATATTTGTTTAGAAGCTAGGTTAAATAAAATTTTGAACATATCGAAAGATATAAAAAGAGACAAAAATAAAAATAAAAATAATTACTCAGAATTTAGGATTCCTAAAGCTACGAAGGATTGAAACCTCCTTCGAGCCCCACGTTGGGCGCCATTTAACAATTATGCGGTGTAGTTAACATTAATTCATAGGAAAATTTTTGGGGAGATGAAGGATTAGCGGAATCAAACCTGGAGAGAAAATAGGAAAATTTTTGAGTAGAATAAATGATGATTTAAATTAGGGATTTATCCGTGGGAAAAATATATAGGAAAATGCTGCGACTATAGGAACCTACCTACACCGCCTAATTGTTTAGCCTAGCTATCGACACTCGTATTCTCATCGATCAAAAGATATCTATAAACATATACACATGTAGGTATGGACCTACTAAAGCCAAAAGAGACCATAGATATCTCTACGAAGATATCGAAATATATAGTTTAGAGATCATTATCGAAATCGAGATAAAATCAAAAATAGATCTATAAAAACACCATATAGGTAATTTTTCTAGAAGATCATCCGAGTGATCATTTCAAGGAGATTACTCTACACGTATCGGCGAAGCGAACATATTAAAAGAAAGGAAATAATTTTAGATCAATAATTGACCATGTTAATACTTAGCTTAATATTTACAAGATCCGATAAAACGGACATATCGGGGGTAAAGATCCGGTTCGATCTTACATCAGGATGACGATGACGTATACATGTCAGAGGTCTCCAGACCTCTGCCTGGAACTAGTCATAGGCACCTCCGGTGCCTATCTGGTAAGATTAGGCCATGTTAATGTAGGCCAAACCGAATCGAAAATAATATCAAATTTGAAAAATTCCAATAAAATTACTTTCAAATGTAATAACTTCTATTACATAAAATATACACAAAAATTCAACATACTACTAAGATAACACAAAACGGAGTGCCTTGTAATCAACTCTTCTAATTTTACTACGATTAAAGTTTGAACTAAAAGGAGGGGAACTTCACTTGGTGGGAAGAACATGCAGTACATATCAGTAGATCAGGACATAGATCACACTATACTACAAAATGTTCGAAATATTCATCCACTACTATATCGGCAATATTGACAAGCATCAATTTCCACGCTTCACAAGCATTCTTTTTTTTAGAATATGAATGTGAGACATATCCGCAAGCATATAAAAAACTAGACTCGTCCACGTCGCAAATTTCCAAGTAATCGGTGTCTAAAATGTACATAAGCTCATCAATCAATACAAATTCAATAACTTGTGGTGGAGAAAATTTCATTAAAGTCTCATCTTAGGTTTTTTTTCCTCGGAACAAATGACGAATTCTGACTTTTTTTTCTGATTCAAGTACATCTGAATAACTAACTTTGAAATTTCATCCACTGAGAGTGTGATATTTCCCAAAACGTCGCTCAAGGTTATCTGTTTGAAATTTTCCAAGTAAAATATACTCAACGAATGGAAATTTTGCAAAAATGTACTCCGTCATCATCAATACAGCTCTTATAGTCCTGATCATTGCCAAGTGTGTATCAGAGGTCATTTTAACACAACTTTCGTTCTCTAGCCAAGCTGGCAACCATTTATCCATTTTCTTCAAATACAATAATTTTTCATCTTCGGGTTCATTTCTTTTGATCGGCGTAGCGAAATTCAATCTTTTTACTTTTCCTTTGAAAGTACTTTTTGTATTGAAAATCAACCACCAATTTCTTATAATTTGCATAAACTCCATTGTTTCAACATGATTGTTACTTTTTAACGCAGCGATAGTCATATCATTAAAAACATCTTCTACGAATTTGACGTTCTGCCGTTCTAAATTATTAGGATACACACTCTTATAGTTCAGTTTATAAGCTTTTTTCAAAATCTGGTTTTTCTCCATTTCATATAAATCACGAACATGTGAGAACTTTGCTTCTTTTTTTGTTTCGAGTTCAGGGTTTTGAAAATCAACGTAAACAAACGTTTTATCTCGATCTTTCAAGTTTATCCAGGAGTTACAAACATTTTTAAAAAGATTTACAGTATCATAAAAAGCGAATATTTTGTTCTTAGTCATAGAATCTTCGAAAAATAATTCGTCACCGCACAATCGCTTGATACAATTTTGGTTTACTCAAAAGTTGTCTGAAATTACGCACAGCACCGTCAGGCCAAGTTTTTTTTGGAGAAATTTTATAACATTTTCGAGATAATTGGCCAACTCTTCGCCGTTTACGTTGCACACAGGCCATAAGTTGACAATTTCCTTGAAGTTGCCAAAGGACGATGACGCCATGAAGGCATAGACAGTTTTAGCTAATGTCTCATTATTATTTGAATTCTGCGCAGTGCCATACAGTTGACCATTTTTGTATACGATTCCACTTTTCACTTTGATTTCATACATAAGTACACAGACAACCTTTTCCCTATCGTTTAGCTGTTTTGTAATTTCTTGCAAATAATGAAAATTTGCGTTATTGTCATTAGCAGAAATACCCATATTTCTTGTCAGATTACGCAAATGACGCACCGTTGGAAGAGTGAAATATTCGCTCAATAGAACATAAGCAGCTGGTGACTGGTTAAATATCATGAATGCAAACAACAAAGTAAACGTCTTGTATTTTCGACAACTCAATCTGATCGTGAATAAAATTCCAGGTGTCTCTGTTGTCAACTTCCAAATTTTGAAGCAAAGCGATGGCATCGCTTGATCGCTACCATTTTTTATCAATATTGTTTTCCAGTGTTGCAAGAGTGTTGATTTCAGCACTCCGGAGGAGTGCTTTTTACTCCAAGCATTTTCATCATACTCCATACTCCACTCTCCACTCCTAATTTCGAAATTTACTCATTATACTCACTCCTTACTCACTTCAACCATACTTTCAACACTCCTACTCCACTCCTTACTCCTTATTTTTTTTTTCAGGAATTTTGACCCAACTGATATTTTTTTGAAATTTAATAATTACATATACTCAGCCCTTACTCACTCCAACCATACTTCCAACACTCCTACTCCACTCCTTACTCATTATCGCCTTTTTTAAATCAGGAATTTTCACCCTACTGATAAATCTCTTTTTGAACGTTAAGATTTCTCTGTAATTTCATTTTTCATTTTCTTGACTTTAATGGCGAATTGTGCAGTAAACACTAAACTGTAACCGCCACACACCATGGTAAAAAGGTAAATACTCGTATTTCAACCATCAAATTCGTAGTTTGAAAGTTTGACAAATTTAGGAGCGCTGGTGCACTACACGCCGCAATAAATTTGGAATTCGGCAGCAGTGATGGGCAGAGTCTGCTCTGAAATGACTTAAGTGAATCGGAGACTCCGATTACCTCTTAAGTGAATCGGAGACTCCGAGTCGACTCAAAATAAGACTCCGAGACTCGTTAATCAACTAAGACTCGGAGTCGGAGTCTCTATTTTGAAAGAGTCTAAGGTATGCGAGTCTTATTTTGCGAGTCAAGTCAATTTTTTTCATGTCACTACTTATCACCTAGGATTGAAATGCTGTAAGAGTGGCAGTGATGAGCAGTCTGCTCTGAATTGAGACTTGTAAGTGACCCAGTGACTCTGAGTCGACTCGAACTAAGACTCAGAGTCTTATTATTTTCTCCTTATCCCTCCAAGTTTGAAAAAATTCACTTGAGAATTGCAGAATTCAAAAATTTATAACAAAAACCCTCATTTTAGGCACTTTGGTGGCTAGGGGTGAGGTGGGGTTCAAAACTTCTACCAGAGAGTTAAAAAAAAGAAGAAAATTATACTCTGAAATAGGACTCGCTCGCATGCGACTCGGACTCGATAAGAGACTCCGAGTCACTCGAGTCTTAT
>FIZV01061840.1:0-18550 GCA_900050545.1 Trionymus perrisii | reverse complement strand
ATATTGCCAACATTGAAAATTTTAGAAATTAAAAAAAAAAAAAATTCCGGTTTTTTTTTTTTTTTTTTTTGATTGGGTTCGCTCTTTAAACGGTTTGACATGAAACTATACTCAGACTTCCCCTAATCAAGGTATACCCGTTCTCAGATAGTGATACGCTGATTGGATGAAGGTTGAGTAGTGAGTACACTTCATGCCAAACTGTTTAGAGAGTATGTGTTTATGCTATGACCAAGTTTAGTTTACACAATAGAGTTTCCAGTTATTATTTTATTTTATTGATAGTAATAACAAACAAGGAGAAAGAACGATTCGAAGCGTTGACGCCACGAACTTACTCACCTGGAACAGATCACTTTTTCCCAGACGATCTTTAGGGCTCTTGTAAGAGTACGCTTCGTCTAACAACGATTTTAATCCGTCTTCTTCGATTTCGGCAAAACTCAGTTGATCCACCTACGACAAAAAAAAGAAAAAAAAAACAGAATTTCACCCGTTAGTATTTATTTTACGCTTCGACGAAGAATACGCTATAGTAAGGCTACTCGTACAAATTTCCCCGATCACACACACCATTTCCAATTACACCTTTCTACGTAAGTGAAGCAGTCGGTGAGCAACTCGCTAGAGAATCGTGGCGGGAAAACATACTCATATTCCCATACCTTTTAAATCATCATTCAGGAAGTATGAGATGCGCAAAAAAAATTGTACCCAAACAGATGAACAACTAATGATTTATTTACCAGTCCGTGTCGCATTTCGCGGTCGTAATAAGAGAAAGTGCGAAGACAGTAGTCGAATTTATAAATTAGTGACCGAATGGAATAACTGCATTTTCCGTATTTTTTTTTACAGATTCGAAAATACCAATACATGCGACCGACGCATCCCACATTCAGATACGCTTCGAATAATTTTTCGAAATTCAACTACCTACATAATATTTTATAGTGAAAATGCCTACTCTATATCGCATCGTGTCGTAAAAGTACATATAATTAAATTATACGAAAAATTACCCAACATTCGGTCGATAAACAAGATATAATTTTCGTTAAATATACGCTTCACTTTTTTCGCTCCTTTTTACAGAATTTCTCATTTTTAAATATTTACATCACTTTTTCTAGACCTGCTGCTCGAAAATACGAACATTTGACGGGAATTTTATTTAAATAGGGTTTCCTTCATAACTACTTCTTTCTGTTACCATTTTCACGATAACGAATTATCAAGCGTAGATTTTCGTCTGGTATACACTTCGAAGGAAATACACAACGCATTCAAGGTTTACTGTGATGATACTCGCGAGTCATAACGAATTTTTCTTCTTTTTTGCCTATCTCTTATCGTTCCAGATTCTACCTCAAAGTCGAACAATACGAATTCAAAAACTTTGCCTCGTTCACGTCGAAAATGTATCGTGTTGGAAAAATACAGTGGCGAATCCGAGAGGAAAATATGAAGAGGGATGTTTAATGGAATAAAGTGAAAACTAAATTTTTTGAAGAAATGTATGATTTAAAAAAAATTTGAGTGTTGGAATTTCTTTAAAATTCCGAGTAATTTTTTTCACATTTTCGAAATTATTGAATTGCCTAAATTGCAAAATTTTCAAAAATTATCAAATTTCCCAAAATCGTAGAAATTTTTAAAATTCTCTAATCAACAAATGTTATTGATTTTTTGAAAAATGCAGAAATGTCCATAATTGCAAAATTTTCCAAAATTGCTCAATTTTTAAATATCGGTAAGTTTTAACGATCCAATAATTTTTCGAAATCTTAAAATTTTCAGTAATGCATAAACTGATTTTTTTTTAGAAATATTAAAAAAAATCATTCTTTACCCCCGCCCGCCCTCCCCGCTCACGTACCTCCAAAAGGAATGTCAAAAGAAACGTTAAACTAGAGCCTAATAAAGCCACCTGAAAAAAAAAAAATACAAATCGAAATACGAAAACCTTTTTCACTTTAATTTCAGTCTTTCCGGCCTTTTAAATTCTAATTTGAAATCCTTTTTCTCAATTTCCAATTTTTAAATTGTTTGAAAGTTCAAATTTTTAAAATTTTTCCAAAGATTTTTGTTTATAAAGTAAAATTAATTAAAATTTATCGCATGAAAAAATGTAACCAAATAAAAACTTGAAAGTCTGAATAGATGCGGAAAATTTTTTCAATGATCTTGCAGAATTTTTGAACTACTTTTACAATGTTTTCAAATTTTTATTTTTTATACCCACTTCATAAAAATTTGATTTCTTCGACCATTATATGCCACATCTAATAATATTGGGGGGAGCGGCTCTGACATTTTTCAAAATAAGTATGCATTTTTATTTCCTTTTGTCGAAGTTTTATTTACTCGCATGCTGGTTTTACTGTTGAAGTTAGTATAACGTTTTTTCGATAGGTTTTAATTTCGCCAAAAATGACAATTTTTCCCACAAAATGATCAGTTTGCGGTTAAAAACACATTTTTGCCAACAAAACCGAGTTTTGCGAATATTGGGAAGGTATACGCATACGCACCCACCCAGGTCCCCCCCCCCTCCTATGAAACCGCAGAGCGTCAGCAATAATCTGTAAACACGTTGTTGTCAAACACCAACGAACGTGGTTAAATACCAAGCGGTTTCAACTCGGTTTCATTCGGTACGATAAGAAGCGATATTCTGCGATTTATCGCGCCACATGCCACAAACCTCACAAACGCGTGTGAATCGTTGTCTTTTGTTAGCACACTGAAATTGGAAAAATTCCGATCAAAGCCAAATTTGGTATAGTTACTAAGGACACCACCCCGAACAACATACTAAAAGTCCTGACTGGTGGGAGGTGAGCGCGCCCCCCACGGGGGTCTGAACCCCTCAAAAATGTGTTTTTGCATGTAACTCGCTGAATTCGAGTTATTCCGGGAAAAGTGTTCAGTACAAAATTAATTTATGTTAAATTTCCTATAAAAAGGATTTTCTTCATTTTTTTTTGTAAATCAAAAATTACGGCTGTAAACACCACTCCCAAATGCCCCCTCCATCAAAAACGTTAGTGAGTTGTGAGTACACAAATCCTACGATTCACTTCTAATTCGAACAAATCATCGTATTGGTAATGTTATTCCATTCAACCTGAGTAATTGTTGACCTTTTTAATCTATTGTTATGAGGTGGAGGGGTGACAGGTGAAGGGGAGAAATTTTGAAATTGAAAAAATTCATTGATTATTCACGTACGTGGTGCATCCAAAAGGGAAAACCGGAGTAGCAAGCTGAAATTTTATATCTTTTTGTAAAATATTTTTTTTTTAATTTATGGGAATTGGAAATAAATTTAGTTTTTCCTTATTTTTTGCCTACTTAATTATGTCAAGTATTCAATTTTTTTCAATTAATAGGTACTTTAATTTTCAAAATTCCTTTCATTTTTTTCAATTTTTCATAACTTTTCAATTTCCTTAATTATCAATTGTTTCAATTATTCAAGTTTTTCTTAATTTTTCGAATTCCGATTTTTTATGATTTTCCAACTTCATTGCTTACATTTTTAATGGACTACCTATTTTGCATTGATTATAGTTTTTTAAAATCTTATCCGCATAAATGCGATTTTTAGGTACTTAGGTACTCTACTAATTAATTGAAAACAGGTATTTGTCCCATCCTTGCCTACCAAGTTGAAAAAAAAAAAAACATTCCCTGTAACTTTTTTATTTTTTCAAGTGTAATGCAAGTTTGATTGTTTAGGATTCTTCAAGTTTTTAGCAAATAAAATTTAAGTAGATAATAAATAAATAAAAAGAATACAAATAGGTATTCTTACCATTTTTTTTTTAAATTTTGAATCCCCCTCGTATCGTAAAGCTAAACTAAACCCTAATAAATAATTATCAGAGGCTAAAATCATCGCAATGCGAACATAAAATACATAGGTACCTTACCCACATATTTGTTATAGGCATGCTTATAGGTAAATAACTAATATCTGCAAGTTAGTGTTTTGAAATTGTACTTACTTTCCTTAAAAATAAATGATAATTTCTACATTTACCGATTCTTGGATTCACTAAAACAATGTTAATAATTCAACCAACCTACTAAAGTTATTTATTCGAAATAACATGAATAACCAGGTATCTACTTTAAAATCGAATGTGGAAAAAAAATTGTGACATGCATTGTATTTAGTTGAAAAAATGATTGATTCCTATACGTATACCTATCTATGCATAACGCATACGATGATTTAATCATGCAATGGAACCGTTATTGGGATGGCCAACGGTTTATTGCCTGACAAAAAGTAATTAACGAAGAGAAATGTTACTCTCAACCGATAGATTACTTTCAAGTTGACATATGAAAGAAAAAATCACTGGTGATTTCTAATTTTTGGGTATTAATTTGAAATTACGTAGTTAAAGAGAGTTGGCAGGTAACTTTGCTAAATCGCAATGGTGAATAAAATTACTTATTTATCCTGAAATCGATTTTTTCTTATTTTCTTTTTTCAATAAATTAAGTAACAATAGTTAAATGGGCAATTTTTCTTTTAATAATTTAGAAGATTTAATTGAAGTCAACAGGTCGTAATACACACCTGCCTGTACCTCAGTGGAGTATTTTGATGAGGAAGTCATGGAATACCGACTTCCCTCCAACTTTTCAAAGAAATGAGATTTTATTAAGTGGTTATAAAAAATAAAAATTTGAAAACCTTGCAAAAGTAGTTTAAAAATTCTGCAAGATCATAAAAAAAAATTCCGCATCGATTCAGACTTTCATGTTTCATACGTAATTTATTAGGTATAATTTAATGAACAGAAATTTTTAGAAAATTTTTAAAAATTTAAACTTTTAAGCCATTTAAAAATTAGAAATTGAGAAAAAAAAATTGGTTAAAATTAAAAAAAATGAAATTAGGTAAGGTGAAAGAAGTTTTCTTTTTCGATTTGTACGTTATTTTTTTCAAGTGGTTATATTAGAGCTCTACTTTTATGCTTCGTTTGATAAATTTTGGAAATATGTTGGTGGCCGGGAGGGGGGGTATTTTTTTTAATATTCCTAAAAAATTACAGTTTATGCATTTGTGAAAATTTATCAGTTTTTAAAAATTTCGGAAAATTATTGGATTATTAAACATTAAAGGTTTTTAAAAATTCACCAATTTTAGAAAATTTTGCAATTTTTAGGAATTCAATAATTTTTGGAAATTTGTCAGTTTGAGAAACTGAATATTTTTGAAAAGGCTTTTTGTTTATTACAGAATTTAAAAAATATAGGTACATATAATATATAATCTTTGAAAATGTGAAAAAAATTACTCTGTATTTTAAAAGGAATTGTAACACTCAAATTCTTAAAAAACTTAGTGCAGTTCTTCAAAAAATTGAATTTTCAATTTATTCCTAAAACAACCTTCTCCCTTTTTGAAAAAGTGACACTGTAAATGTAATGTACCAACTTTCTGACTTCCCAATATTTTTCCTCTTAGATTCGCCACTGCTGTGCCTACTTAGATGCAGATTCATTTTTTTCTCTTTGAAAAAGTTATTTTTATAAATTTATATTTTTACTTTTTTTTTAAATTTCAATTGAATTGGAAATTTTGTTGAATTTTTTCGTTCAAAAAATACTTCTTGAGAATTTTAAAGTATTTTTTTACGTTTCTTAAATTGATGTACAAGTATACGGGTATCAGTTCAATAATATAATGTAGGTATTCGAATAGATTGTGTATACGAGTATCTACCTATCGTGGTATTTGTTACGCAATTTCATAAAAATTTAAAAAGCACAAGCACAATTATCAAATTAAAAAAGAAAAAAAGAAGAAAACATTACAAACTCGTGAATAAGTACGTACTTGTGATTATGCATGGAACATTTTCGCAAGACATAAAAATGTAGGCAATTATACGTCGTAACAGCGACACTAAATTGAAATGGTACACGAAAACCCACGAGTTTTAATCAAAGCATCATTTTCATTAAAAAATTTGAGTTAAAAAAAAAAATTCACACGAAATTCAATTTCGAAGTTTATTGACACGGGCACGGTTACTAAATCATTGCATGGTCTGTAAAGGTACCTCGTCGCGATGAACACATACGTTCATACCGGAGGAACCGGGAACCGTCTAGGTGTAACGCATGAAACCGATCTGCATCGATTTTCGTGAACGGTAGGACTGCTACATGGTTTCAATTCATATTCTTTTGTGAATATTTGGTCTCATCATAGATACAAGGTGTACCCGGTAGCTAGCTACTTACCCACTAACTCGGCACTTCGTATTGAAGTAGGCTGTAGATTTTGAATTCACCTTCGAGAATTTGAAAATTTTAATGCATATTGCACCATGAAACATACACCTATTGCAAACCTAAGATATAAAAATAAGCAGAAAAAACACAAATGCCGATATTTTAACGTCATTTGGTTTACTGCTCCGAGAGAAGGCAAAAAATATTTATTTCTTATAAAAATAAATAATTAGGTAATTTAAAATTTATAAAATTATTATTTTCATAGGGCTGTACATATAGAGGTAACTTTTACAAGTTTATATGATGGATCGGAGCTTTGAAAATGGAACGATTACCTACCTAAGTACAAGATGAACGTATAGTAAGTATGTAAAATTCATTAAATTCGGTAATCTTCTCACCATCCTATGGATCTAATTCAACATACTGTAAATTACTTTTGGAACAGCAAAAAGACACTTTTTTACTGATTGGAAGCGCAAACTATAAACCGACGAGTGGAATGACCTGTCGTAGCGCTCATATCTCAGTCTCGACAATGTAATGAAAGATAGTATAGCTTCAGGGATGATGAATTCCTATTAAGGTGTTCGTATGAGACTTGTAAAGAAAGGCTTCACTCAAACAAAAGAAATGATTTGAACTAGGGGCGAAGTAACAGCAATTATAGCGCCCTTTAGGAATTGTATTGTCAATGGCTGCTACCTTTTTTTCTTATTACCTATTCAAGAGTTCATTCGCTTTAAAAAATGAACACTCATACTCGTCGTGTTGTATATGCATAGGTAGGTAAATAGATAGGTACGTATTATATTTTTATTAATATACCTAATGGCACAGTAAATCGTGATATTAGGGCTTAATGTAAAGTTTTCACGTGGAAAAACA
Source organism: Trionymus perrisii (assembly GCA_900050545.1). NCBI lineage: Eukaryota > Metazoa > Arthropoda > Insecta > Hemiptera > Pseudococcidae > Trionymus > Trionymus perrisii. The sequence goes on along the minus strand of FIZV01061840.1, from coordinate 11,395 downwards.
ATTAAAAATTTTTAATTGGTTAGATTGCTTTTTACTTTATTTTCGTTACTCATCTATAAAATCATATTTGTGTCTAAATAGTGCTTACCGCGTTAGTGTATCACCAGTTTTTTTAAAGTTTAAAGCTGCGCGTAGCGCCTTCATTTTTAAAGGTAGGTAAAAAATATCAAGAGAAAAAAATTGTTATTTTTCAAGTACTACGCATAATTAAGGTTGATCAAAAATTTCATTTTTCCTTGCTCCTTCAATTTTTGAGATAGGCACCTTGTGTATATAAATATAAAGTTTTTTGTTTCTAATGGGTTGCCTATTCACGCTGTGGACTTTCTCTGCATTATTTTTGGAGGTAATCACGCCGTATACACTTGAAAAAATATTACTTACCATTTTAGAAAAAAAATGAAAAAAATTTTATAGGTAGGTAATATGTAGGTAGATAGACACATTGCTATAACATCTAAATACCTAACATTGTTCATTTTTAATGGTATTCGATTAGAATTTATGGTTGTTGTTTAAAAAAATTAAATATAAATAAAAGAAAATGATAAGTAGATAAAACGGTTCCTTAGGTTACAAGAAAGTAAAAATGAGATTATGTATGTAGGTAATTGGTATCTAGCATGAGTCATATTAATATGTGTGGTATGCCATGTAAACCTACCTAGTACCTACTACCTAGCTACCTACTTAACTTTTTAGCCACATTCGTGCCTCTAAAAATTTCCCCATTTCAACATTTTAAAATAAAAAAAAGCAATTAAATAAAGAGGTACTTATGCAAGTATGTAACTAAAAAAATTTAATGAGCTACCTAATAGCATTGTCATGAAAACACATACCCATACAGTTTCCTACGACTAAGCAGTTGAATTTGAAACCGCAAATTTAGGAAATATATAACTATCGCATAAACATGAATTAATTTGTTTTACCTATAGCGTCCGTTATATGTACTTATATGTAGGTACTAGGTACTAGTAATTTCGAAAATCTAATCAAGCCATTTTCCGCTTGACGTTTAACCGTGCCTACTTATTAAATGGTAGAAGGGTAAGTAGATAAAATAACGCAGTTGATAAAAGTTACTGCCTGTGATCCATTTCTAGTTCATATATGTATGCTTCATTTCATTGGATAAAAATTGCAAACTATTATTACCAGAAAATAAAATGAAAAGCGCGCTCTGCTCCATAATGAAACACATCAATGTTGAAAAGAAAAATTCTAGGAATAAAACTTCATATGAAAATCGTACAGCGATCGAAAATGAAAGAGGACAATGAACCCGACAAAACATACTGTCTTGACGTGCTACATAAAACCTACATTACAAAGAAAACTAGTGTTCAAGTTCATTTTGTTCATTATCCCGTAAGACTTTAAATAATTCAGAAAGTACATAGGTATAAGTATTTTTATTTTCAAAATGGAAGCTACATTAGCATCATTTAAAACTCAGTTGGGGAAAATAAAAAATTGGGAATTATTTTTTAATGAGAAGCAATAACTTTTGAAGCCATCTCAAAAAAATTTGCTCATGTCTAGTTTGTTTTGTTTGTTTATTTAAGTATTTATTTATTTATTTATTTTTTTTTTGAAAAATTGGATGAACACCCAAGGTACATGTTGAAATCTTGTTTAGGAAAATAAAGACTTGAGAAGTTATTCTCACGAAAAGGAAACACTATGATGGATTATAACCAAAAAAATTAAGATTTTGAAAATCGGTCAATTTTTTCATTTTTCTAAAAAAAAAAAGGATGAGCCAGGGGCCACTTGAAATTCATTTAGGGCACAAATAATAAATAATCATTTTCTCATTAAAAGAAAAAACTTCAGGGAGTGAGACGGAAACAAAATCCGAAGTCCAAAATAAGGATCATCCTGTTTAAACATACTTTTTCCTTGATTTGAGCTTTTAAACCTCCCTCACAATTTCAAATCTATCACTTGGTTCGATTACACCGAAGTCAGAGACATTTTTTGAAATCCCTTCTTCTTTATCTACCAACCTTATAGTTTTCTTACTTTCAGTCGAATTGTTGAATTTAGAGACGGGTGGCCTTTATTTACTTCCCATGTAGAAATTTCTCTATTGCGTCTGAATTTAACTGAAACTTGCAGGTATTTCTAGGAAGCTAGCGGCGCCTTGGTAATTGTGTTTTTGCACAAGAGTTTTTATGATGGTAAATAATAATTCAACTCTCAAACGGTCGAAAATCACAATTTTATTAACTTTTGAAATTTTGTTATCAAAATATCTTGCATGAAGTAGGTATTTTAATAAATGAACGCCGTAATTTGAATCTGATATATAAACAGAGCAGGCAGCACATAAATTATTTTGAATTCTGTAGTGGCATAAAAGCACTTACTGATAATAAGTTACATTACAATTTTTTTTACATAAGTAACAGTCTTTGAAAAATATTAATCTAAAGAATTTCAATCGGGTCAAATTATAGCTAATTTTAAGAGAAATTTCAAATTTTTTAAAAAGGTAACTTTCAAAATCAAACAAAAATAATCAATTAACATTAAGCATCATTCAGGGAGGACGTTGATGTATCCAGGAAAAAATATTAATATTTTTTCGAATCAAGAAGACATTAAGAAAATGGAAGAATAGTTCATCATGTGCATACAACATGACGTGGCATGAAAAGCACAAATGTAAGTGCATACAAAATCATGGAAAGAACAAACCAGAACAAAAACAAATAGCAAATAAGATACAAAATACAATAAAATACTTATTTACAAAAAAAAAAATAACGAAACACTTAGAATTACGAAAAACAATTTTTCTTTCCGAAAATTCATCCAATAAATTAATAGTAAAATCTTCCCAGTGATGGAAATTTTACTTCGATGATACTTCGAAATCATGTTTTCACGGAAGCACTATACACGACACAACCACTTCAAACGCTGATTATAGAAAATGCATCAGTTTAAGGATGATCAGTAACTGTCGCATCGTCATCATCTCAAGAAAAAATCATTTCTTCTTTTTATCCTTTGGAGACACGGAATTCTGAGGTTTCTTCTTAGAAGCGCTGTTTGGAACATTTTTTGAATCAGCAGCTTGGGAATTTGGTTTGTTTTCACCTTGATTTTTATTTTTCTTATCTTTTCCTCCCTTTTCATTTTCCGGTTGTTTCGGTAAATCTTCATATCTACAAATAACATTAGAATCGAGTTACCTATTGTAATGATTTTTTTTATTTATACGAGTATAGCATGTAAAATTTTATGTATTTACTTGAACATTGCAGAAATGTCCCCATTGATCAAAGCAATTATAGTAGGGATACCAAGACAAGCTGGAACTAAATAGAGTAAAGCTGGCTGCGCGTGTTTGAACATATGCATTACAAAAATAGTGACTGATAGTCCTAAGACGTAGGCGAAAAAAGAAGCATAAAAATACGTGCTTCTTTTTCGATTCAGGCTGAAAAACAAAATGTTAGAAATTTTTGAACATTTTCTTGAATATTCATTTCATGAATTTTTCACCTGTTGTCAAAACGTAGCAACAAAGCAATAAAAATACCAGGTACAACAATATCTCCGAGACCCAACATAGCAAAATTACTGGCAGAAATTCCATTTTCTAAAAAATCTTGAGGAAAGACCACTGTTCAAAAAAAGGTCAAATAAATTTTTTGATAAAAATGCAATATAACAATAATTAAAGTTACTAACACTTGATAGGAGCTTCAAACGACTTGGCCACAGTGACCATAACATCTGTATAAAATACCCAAAAGATATCATAGATGAACAATCCTCCCAGCAAGATGCATCCAGTAGACATATTATTCAGCAACAACATTTCGACACCGTTTATAGCGAATGCGATTCCGAAAAGGTTATTTGCAATCCAATGCTGAAAGATGTCATAACATTGTTAAAAAAGATTTCATGATGTGAGATAAACATGAAAATATGTAAAATAATATTACTTTTTTAATCAAATACCACAATCCCAAAAGACTGCAGAACACCAAACAAATAACATCATGGGTAGTGAATGAATAATCAATACTTATAACCCGCGTTCTGCCAGTTCCCTTGGTAAATTTCAAACGATATGTCACGTTTTCAATCGATCCCGGTATTAATTTGGAAATCAATGGACTGAAATTGACCAATATTTTATACTTCAAGTAAAATCTTCAAAATAAACAAATGAATACTTAACACGTCATACACTTACCTCAACAAATGACACAGAGCAAATACTCCTAAACAATAAAAGTAGGCTGTAATAATACGATTCAAGTCTTCTTTCGAGAAGACCTGAAAAAATAAATCAAATAATAATGATATTTCAAAAATGTAACATAGTTTCTCTTGACACATATGCATGTTATGTTGATCGAACTTACTTTAAAAATGGTATATAATACAAGTAATGTCCCACTAGCTAGAAATGGAAACATAGCAGCGTCGGAGTAACTCATCTTGTCTGAAGCTTGCCCGGTTGTCTATAAAAAAAATGAAATGTTTTAAAAATGGCATAAGCTGAATAAAAGTATGGTCCAAGGAAACACGCAACTAGGTTACTAGTTCCTCAACGCAGTCCACTGAATTTATTTGATTAAATTACCTTTTCTTTCTGTACTTTTATTTTATGAAACTTGACCGATCTTACAGCTCCGAAGAATACAGGAAACACAGCCATTATCACCAAACTACCATATGCCACAGCCATTCCTTCCATCGTAGCAGGAGGTTTTTTGCCGATTGTATCGGTAGCATTTTTAGTGACATTGGATACAGCTTCACTCACAATTTCATTTAAATCTGCCATTATTAATTTAGATTCACTAATTGATCTGATTTTAAAAAATCTATTATACTTCACTCCATACTAAGAAGATGAAACTTTGAAACTGAAGATCCATGTTACCCACAATCACAACTTGTCCAAAATTTAAGCTTACACGTACACAAACGTCATCGCCTGCTATCGGCAACTTCAAAAAAATTTTATGGGAATTTCTTTTTCAAATTCCAAAGTCAAGTTTTATGTAGGTGGAGACATCGCGTCATCGATAGTCTCTACAGACACCAGACACTCGACAGAGCGACGAGCCGACGAAAGCAAGAGCATGCTCCGTTGAATTCTGCTTTCACTATTTTCTATTTTTTTTTACACAGAGATTCTATTGAAATAAAACATTACCAAAAACATCAATTCTGTAATTATTTTACAAAATTTGCTACAAACTCAAAAAAAAATGATAGCATCTTTCTATGAAAAAAAATTGTTCGCCAGGCCTTGACTCAATTCAATCGACGATTAGGCTCATCTTTTTTGAAATGTGACGGGGTTTGGCTTGTTTTGCACTTTGCTATTTTGCATGGATTTGAAAACAGAGTGATAAGGTGATTAAAAATTTAAAAAATTGAAAAAAATTAAAACAAGAACGAAAATAATTAAACAATGAAGTGTTACTTCTATATCTAGACGTTGAAGTATTGAAGTTTTGTTCGAGTTTGTGATTGCGTACTATCATCAAATTCGAAGAAGTACATTGCAATACAACGCTCTGTACTATTACTACCCATACTTTGTGTGACAACGATCAATCAATAATTCCTCAACATTTGATTTGTATCCTACACGGAAGTTGAAATGCCCAAGTATTATTGTGATTACTGCGATACATATCTGACCCATGATTCACCATCTGTGCGGAAAACTCACTGCCAAGGAAGGAAGCATAAAGACAATGTCAAGTTTTATTATCAAAAATGGATGGAAGATCAAGCTCAACAATTAATTGATGCTACAACTGCTTTATACAAAGCTGGCAAGATAGCGGCAAATCCATTTTCGAATCAAAAAGGTGTAGCGATCCCTCCTCCTGCTTCTTTAGCAGTCCCTCCTGCCGGTTTACCACCGATGCCTCCTATGGGAATGCCACCAGGAATGCCTCAAGCAATGATGGCACCACCGCTTCCGGGTATGCCACCTCCTGGTGTGGGAATGATGGTTCCACCTGTACCTCAGGTTGTACGATCTGGACCTGTACCACCGATGATGATGCCTGTTCCGCCTATGGGACAAATGACAAGTCAGATGGCAGGGCAAATGGCACAACTCCGACCACCTCTTTTAACTAATCCTCAAATGAACATGATGCCAACAACGAAATAAAACTTGTTAAATATTTTTTTACATAAATTTTTGTACGTATATTTTAATAATTTCTCGTTTTAGGTTTTAAAGATTGTTATTTATTTGAGATTTATCTTATTAAGAATCTATATCTATTAAAGTAATTTTCAACATTTTTTTCATTCATGTTTGAGTAAGAAAAGTCGATGTAGTTTCTTTTAGTTTAATAACGTGTAAAGACTTTGAAAGCTCGCATTAAAATTGAATCATGAAAGTCATCAGGTATTACAAATGCCTACGCAGGATAGTAGGTAAAAAAAATTATCAACTTCATCGTTCATTCGGTTCATTTCATTGGCAAAACTCCGAAAATTTACAATAAAACACAAGATATAAACACGTAACATCGATATTGTACTCCTTAGCAATCGTAAATACATATACATCACAAACACAAACTTATCACAAAACTATATCAATTTAATTAAAATGTTTCGAAGCTCTTTTTTAAAATTTTGGATTTGTTCTAATTCCGGGCAACTGGCGTCGTAAAAATGGACAAAGAAGTCAGCTGATCTCCAAGTAATTTCACGTAATTGTAGTAATGCGTTAAAAGCCCTAAATTGTACATAAAAGCAAAAGGTTGACAAAATGAATCAACAAAAAAAAAATCTCGAGTTCATAAAACTTACTCTGTCTTGGCAGAAATTTGTAACCCTATGTTTGGATATACTATATTAACTTCACCAGGAAATTCTGAGTTGTACTACAAATGAAAAAAAAAAGTACGTGAAAAACCTCAAGCATAGTGATGCCTATTATGATTTTTTTTAATTACTCACAATTACTGGTATGAAAGGACAAAAGAGAAGAACCGCGATAGGAGAAACTGGAGCAGTGTCATAAACTCTGAGGAACCCATCCGTTGTACTCATATTATAAAAAGTTAAAAATGGCGAAGAAAGTTGCGAATTTTTAAAATTTACACTATCGCTTGAAATCTGTACTTTAAGACCGTCTCTGCAAAAAGTTAAAAATTGGTTTTCCAATCAACAAAGTTATTAAAATGAAAAAAAGAACTTAGGACGCAAGCTTACAGGGTTGTAAGATAATGATTAATTTTTCCGTTTGCAAAATACGGCTTAGAGTTGACGGCTAACTTTCCAGTACTAGCAAGAAAAATGGGTGCGATAAAGTTGAGGTTATTTTCACTTTGTACTTCTGTTTGTAAGTTGTTTTTTTCTTCACTTCCTACCAAATTAGCTTTTTGTAAATAATCCACGTTGAGTTTCAAAATGCCTAAAAATAAAATTATGATTATTTAGAATTCTTCAAAATTTAAATTAGAAAAAACATAATACTTACGTTCAAAATTTTCCATCGATTTATTGCTCAATCCGTATTGTTTAGAAGATGAAATGAATTTGTCGCTTTGTTTTTTCCACTCTTGATAAAAATTATAGACAGCAATATTGTCATTGGTAGAGTGATAATCGGACAAAACTAAACGTCGTTTACTACTCCTTACATTAATATCGAAAAATGCAGCATCTCCGTTAAGAAATGAAGTGATTAATAACATCGAATCAGTACAACTGCACACAAAATATACGTTAACGTTAGTTATTATTACGGATACACAGCTGCGCTCGCAAATTCGATTTTAAATAATACATGAATATCTCATTTCAAGAACGAAATTCTATTAGTAATGTTTTTAAGCGAAAACATATGTACTTGAAAAACACAGAATACACCAACGCAACAGATAGTGCAGGATGTAAAGCAAACGTAGAAATTCGTTTGCCCAACACAGTTAAATTTTCTTCCGCATCAAGAACATTTATTCCTTGAAGATATGTAACAGCTTCAGCTACTGAATTGGGTGGAGGAGTTTCAGGAAACTTACAAAACGTATCCCACGGTTTATCGCATCTGTAAGTCTGAAAAATACATCTACATTGAATACATTTACCACAATTTTTACTTTCATCAGAAACGAGTGCAGTACTTTTAAAGAAACTATCAACTTTTCCAGAGGAGTACGCATTACTTCTGGAATGGGATACTGTTCGAATGAGTCATATTTTTCTCTAGAATATAAACGATAACATTCGCCTTCTTTTATCCTCCCAGCTCGTCCTTTTCTTTGATCGGCAACCGCTTTAGAAACCCATGTATTGGTTAAACCCGTAATACCATTATAATTACTGTGAATAAAACAATCAATAATCGTGTTATAATGTCAGTAACAAAAAAAAAAAAAATGTATTTCCTCAAAAAATACTCACCCTGTTTCTCTGACGATACCAGAATCTATTACGTAAACAACGTCTGGTATGGTTATACTGGATTCAGCAATATTCGTGGCTAAAATTACTTTTCTTTTCCCTACAGGCGGAGTATCGAATATTAATTGTTGCTGTTCAATTTTCAGTTTTGAATGAGCCACAACTACTAGTAAATCTTGATTTTCTTGTAATATAGTTTGCATTTTAGAAATATCTGACCATCCTGGTAGGAAAACCAGAATAGCACCAGGTCCTTTATTGAAATGGATCCAATTGACAACATCTAAAATAAGATTATCATCGATATCTACAGCATCCCATTCATAGCAATCGTTTTTAAAATGTGTATTCGTCATAATATCCTATGAACAAAAATTTCAAATAAATGAAATCCAATTAGTAAGTTCAACAGTAAAATAATAATGTACCTACATTGATGTAATATGTTTCTACATTATACATCAGTCCGGGAACTGATATCAACGGACAATTGTTGAAATATTGTTGAAATATTTCTGGATTTATAGTAGCACTCATAATAACGATACGAATATCACTATTTCTCTCAATTAATTCCTTTAGCAAGAGTAACAATAAGTCTATATTCATATCTCGCTCATGAGCTTCATCAACAATAACATGGGAAATTCCATTCAAATCTGAAAGCGAAATGAAAAAAATAAAATAAAAATAGAGTAAACTCTTACATGAATATATTATAATAAGAAAATTTAATTTGTCACCTGAATCTAATAACATGCGTTGAAGCAAAATTCCAGTTGACACAAATACTATCGAACCTGGTTTGTTGGGATATTTAACGTTAAATCTAACATGATATCCAATACTCTGGCCAACCTAAAAAAAAGATCAAACACTTGGAAAAACATTTCATTTCTTAATGAATCACACTATTTTAGTCTACTCACCAATTCATCTCTTTCGAATGCGATTCTACTGGCTAAAGAAGTGGCGCTTATACGCCTTGGTTGTGTTACCACAATATTGCACTCTGAACCCTTGTTCTGTTCAATATAATGATTGAAAATAATTTGAGGAACTCTTGTAGTTTTTCCTGATCCAGTATGTCCTTTAATTACAACAACCTGATTGTTTGTAACGGTATCCAGAATTTCATCTCTAAAAATTAGTAAAATTCAAATTTTAACTTCAAGTCAAGTACCTAAGAAATTGAAATAAGAAGTGATTTCATAAAAGTATAAGTACTTTAATAAATCAACGGGGAGAGGTGTTTGTGGAGGGATCTCTTGCATCTTATTATACAAAATTTTGTTTCGCAATTGTAATTCATCTTCACAAATATTGGAAAACTTAGGAAGGCAAGTATCTGTAAAAGTATAAAAGTTTATGATGATAAGTTCCAAATTCAATAACAAGTAAAATATTAATTTACCATCAAAACATATTTGTATTTCTTCTTGTAGTTTTGCAATGTCCTCGTATAAAGGATTTATTTCCTAGAATAAAAGTACAATAACGTGAGATAAAAATACATAATACAAAGAAAATTTTTATCCATTTCATATGAAATTACTTCATTAAACTTCTTTATCAACTCGTTCAGTGGGTCAACATGCATGGCATTTAAATCTACATTTACAGATGAATTTAGCTCCGTAACGAGTAAAGGTCTTCCATCTTCTCCAATCTTTTCCTGGGCCTATAATGCAGTACATTATTATTAAAAACTGAAATAACAAATATAGGTTATTATTTTATTGGAGAATTACTTTTAGCCATTCAAGAGCCATACACGATGCAACTCGAGCTGCTTCAGTTTTTTTAGATTCTTCGGCGTAGAAATCTTTGCGAACTGGCCATTGAACAGCAACGTTACATGCCCACAATCCACTATCACTTTTAGAAAAAGTTTTTGTCAATTTATAAGAAGGATTTTTGTAATAGTTTGCAACTTGAACATAGAAATTTTCCAAAATAACGGTGGACGTTCTGGCTGATAAAAAAAAATTATATATTGCAAATAAAGAAGGTATTAAGATTAGAAAAACAATGTCAAATACTTACCAGGATTGTTCATTTCTAAACCAGTAACTTCAGGAAGTGTAGAATAACACTTATTTAGGATGATTAGAGAACCTTTTTCATCTGAAATTATTACATTTATTTCGAATTATCAATGTTCAAGAATAGTTACGAAAGGATATGGAAACAATAGAAAAAAATTACAAGGAAGAATATTAATCGATGATCCATTGTACGAACGCAACTTTGATGTTCGAAGACATTCAGTGGAAATAAGTTTATGATGCCTCAGAAAGTATCTAATTATTGGTATCATCATAGGAAAAGAAATATTGTTTCATAGATTTAAGATTGTTCATTGTATCACTAGAATCTAGATAGCACAACACTTATATAAAATTATGAATGTGCATTACGTAAAACGGATAGCGTACAATATTTTCATCGAGTTTCCATTAATTATAACTTTACTTACTTTACAGCACACGCATATCATAATTATTTGGAAAAAAATTTCAAAAAATTTTATCACCTGCTTATCAGTTTACCCCTAACCCCTACCCTCTATCAAAACCGTTAATTGTAATAACGATGTTTTCGGTAATATCTGGTAATACTGAATTACGCTTCAAAATTTGAATTGACTCTTCTTATGATTGGAGAATGGAGAGGTGTTTCACTTTTCATTTTTTTTTAATTTTTAGATTAGAAATCATTCAAATTTTTATCCAGTTCATTTCATTTTAATTTGGTAATTTTTTACACTTTAAGGTACCCAGGTACCTAACCTACTCGTTTTTATTTTGAGTACGCGCTATACTTATGTACTTATTAGGGCTAGGATTTTTATGCAATTATTGCATAAATTATGAAGAGTCGTAAATATTAAGGATATAAGTCCAAATCTACTTTTTAAATCTGTAAAAAGAAAAAAAGAAACAGTTAAATTGAACGGGCCTAAACA